>CAUZLF010000551.1:0-283478 GCA_963580285.1 Lucinisca nassula
TATCGAGCCGATCATTAATCAGAGGTGGGTGAAAACCGGAGTACCCGGAGAAAAACCATCTTGACCTTCCGTTGCAGAACTTGGAGTCTCACATGTGACCAGAGCGAGGTTCGAACCCACAGCGGTGAGAGACATAATGATTAAGAGTCAGTGCTCTTATCCACTAGGCCACGGAGGGTCGTTGCTTTGTGATATAACATGTGTGATAAGAAAATATGAAATGACATATAACACTGTTTATGAATTTAGTCAAATGATAAAAGCAGCTGTTGTATTTACCCTTAATATTTGGACACCAACCTGTTACACTATTCTTGTTCAAAATTTACTGTTTATACCCCCGGCATACGAAGTATGCTATTGTTATACCCCCGGCATACGAAGTATGCTATTGTTATACCCCCGGCATACGAAGTATTGCTATACCCCCGGCATATGAAGTATGCTATTGTTATACCCCCGGCATACGAAGTATGCTATTGTTATACCCCCGGCATACGAAGTATGCCATTGGGGTATAATGTTTTCGTCCTGCCCTTTGTTCGTCTGTCCGTCCGTCCATCTGTTAACATTTTGGTTAAAGTTTTGCGTCAAAGTTTCTAAGAGATTATATCTTCTGAACCCTCTGATAGATTAAGTTGATACTTACACTGAAGTTACATACTGGTCTAAAGATTTCATTGGTGCATGTCCCACCCCCCACACTGACCTTGAGGTCAAGGTCACAGACTTAGAAATTTTACATTTGGTTGAAATTTTATGACACACTTTATAGATGCCTGTATGTCAAATTCAGTTGATACTTGCATCAATGCTGCATGCCAGTCCAAAGATTTGTTTATGTATATTCCTTCCCCACCCATGGTGACCTTGACCTCAAGGTCACGGACTTAGAAATTTTACATTTGGTTAAAGTTTTATGACAAAGTTTATAGAAACCTGTATATTCTAAACTCTAAGACAAATTCAATTGATACTTGCATTGAGTTTGCATACCAGTCCAAAAATTCCATTGATACATACCCCACCCTGCTGTTTCAGTAACATTGATGCCCACACCCCTTCAGTAACTTTGATGCCCTCACTCCCTTGGTCCATTTAGAAATTTAATATTTGGTTTAGCTTTTACAAGCACATTTATAGATTCTTATAGCTTTTTGACTTTCTTCATTAATATTACATACAAGCTCAAAAGATATATCAGAGGGTGGCGCTGGCCGGGGGTATATGTGACCCACTGGTCACTTTCTCTAGTTACTACAAAGTACTGTGTACTACAAAGATAGCTAGATAAGTAGCAAACGGTGTAGACCCTGATGAGATGCAGCATTCATCTTGGTTTACATTGATCGAATCTGTCTGTCCAAATGCATCGGATAAATATGGTACTTTCTGGTATATTTAACCCTTACCTTGCTGTTCACGACAACCCCTATCTTTGCAAACAGTGTAGATCCAGATCAGATGGCTTCTGAAGAAGCCATCTGACCAGGATCTACACTGTTTGGCATTTAGTTTATGAATTGGTGGCAATAATTACATCAAGTAATTTGATTGGTTGAAAGACAGAAATGGGTGTGGCTTAAATGAATATTCAGGAAGATAAGGGTTAAAAAAAAAGAAGAAGAAAAGAAACAACAAAAGATCAGACTTTTTTATTTGCTCATTTCCTCTCTTGCCTCTGCGGCCCCCGCACATAGGGGCTTGAAAAAATATATGGGCTGCATGATGCTTCCACGCAGAGCTGAATCTGGCCCGCACACTAGTACTGGTAAACGGCTTGGAGGATCTTAGCCTGTCCAGGAACCGCGGTGCGAGGCGGACCGTCCATGCTTATAAACCCTATTGGTTTCATTGGGCGACAGGGCTTGAAATGTCATTTTATCTCAATGTCGGGTAAAAGTCCCACAAAATTGGAAGCAATGTCTCCAAAATGACCTTTCAGTGTTGACGGGGACATTAAACCTCAAATCAATCAATCAATCAAATCCTCTCTTGCCTCTTGCAGAGGGCCAGTAGAGATAGAGATTTACACGAAGAAGGTCCAAAACAGATAGTAAAGCCCAACTTTGATCTCCCTGATCCAATGAAAGAGGACCAACATGAAGGGGCCGCTGATGGGGCACCTAAAAGCCCAGACAACAGAATTGAAAATCAGGGACCAGTAAATTTACAGGTAAATGTTCACTCAGCTGCTATATGGGCCCCGTCAAACGATTTTGGTACTTATCGCCTTTGCGAGCAGCGAATGGTTCAGGCGAGCCTGCACATCCGCGCAGTCTCGCCAGAACCTTCGCTGCTCGCTCATGCAAGCAGTGAATCAAGAGGAACCTTCAGACAGAAAGCCATATCCCTGGCCCCTCTGAATGGCTGGGCATGCGCAGTTAAAATTTGTCATGACGGAATGCTCGACACAAATTCACTTGGCGGGGCTCATATTGTTCAGGGCCCAGTTGTTCAAAGCATCGTTAGCTTATTGAGCTGGGCCCAGTTGTTCAAAACTAACGATGTCGTTAGTTAATATACAGTGGAACTTCAATGGCTCGAGCACCTTTTAGACCTCGAAAATCTGTTCGAGACAGGGGTAGTTCGAGCCACTGAGGTTACTGTCATGAGGCATATCGAGATACTTTTAGACATCTTTTCGGTGTTCTATATTGAAAATGTATGCTGTGTGTACTCATTAGAATCGCCTCATTGAGGCGATTCTAATGAGCACACATAGCATACATTTGCAAGATAAAAGACTAAAATCTCCTTAATATCCCCTACTATTTCTTATGTAGAGGATTTCGCTAGGGACTCAAGAATGGGTTCGACTCAGCCATGGTAAACGAGCCATCGTTTTTAGAGCCATCGTGTATTCTTAAAAGTTTGATCATTTAATATGGCAAATATGCTAATATTTTTGCTGAAAAAAAAAATGTGAGCAGCAAAAGCTGCTCTCATCTTTCAGCAAAATTAACACTATATTAGATATTTTTCTTGCTAGAACAGTTAACAATTTGACCACTAATGAGCTCTTTAAGCTAACAATGCTTTGAACAACTGGCCCCTGCTTAGTGGTTAACTGTTCTGACAAATACACTCTCATACTGTGGTATATTTTGTTGAAAAAAATTTGAGTAGCTTAATGTTAAAGCTACTCAAATTTTTTCCAGCAAAATATTGGCATCAAAGTTTTAAAGATACATTAGCTAATGATACGGTACATTTTGAACAACTGGAAGGTGATCTGGAGATTTTTTTTCACTCGGCTGCTGTATTGACAAGAGTCCAGTTCTTCAAAGCGTAAATATCTTAGGTTAACTGTTCTAGCGAGTACAGGGTCTAATACTATAAGAATCTTATATGGATGTGAGGGGTGGATGGAAAAATCCATCCCGAGGAACGGATTTTTCTATCCACCCCTCACACCCATATTGGATTCTTTTTAGCTCACCTGTCACGTAGTGACAAGGTGAGCTTTTGTGATCACTTTTCGTCCGTCGTCAGTGCGTGCGTGTGTGCGTGCGTGTGTGTGTGCGTAAACTTTTTCTTCAAATGACATCTCCTCCTAAACCACTGATTGGATTTTGACCAAACTTCACAGCAATGATCCTTAGGTGGTCCCCTTTCAAAATTGTTCAAATGGTTCCGGTCCATTGCACATCTGGGTCACAGGAGCTAAAAATAGATTTTTTTAAACGAAAACTTTAAAAATCTTCTTCTCTGAAACCGCAAGGCCCAGGTCTTCGATATTTGGTATGAAGCTTTATCTAGTGGACCTCTTCGAAGATTGTTCAAATTATAGCCCTTGGAGCCAAAATGGCCCCACCCCAGGGGCCTTTGGTTTTACATAGGCTAAAATAGGGGAAATCATTAAAAATTCTTCTTCTCTGAAACCACAAGGCTTAGGTCTTTAATATTTGGTGTGAAGCTTTACCTGGTGGAACTCTACTAAGATTGTTCAAATTATAGCCTTGGGGCCAAAAATGCCCCCGCCCTGTGGGCCTTTGGTTTTACATAGGCTATCTTTAAAAATCTTCTTCTTTGAAACCGCTAGGTCCAGATCTTTGATATTTGGTGTGAAGCTTCATCTAGTTGTCCTCTACCAAGATTGTTCAAATTATAGCCCTGGGGGCCAAAATTCCCCCACCCCGGGGGCCTATGGTTTTACATAGGCTTATATAGGGAAAATCATTAAAAAATCTTCTTCTCCGAAATCACAAGGCCCAAGTCTTTAATATTTTGTGTGAAGCTTTACCTAGTGGAAGTTTGCCAAAATTGTTCAAATTATAGCCTTGGGGCCAAAACTGCCCCCGCCCCGGGGCCTTAGTTTTTACATAAGCTTATACAGGGAAAATCTTTAAAAATCTTCTTCTCTGAAACCACAAGGCCCAGATCTTTGATATTTGGTGTGAAGCTACATCTATTGGACCTCTACCAAGATTGTGCAAATTATAGCCCTGGGGGCAAAAATGCCCCCGCCCCGGGGGCCTATGGTTTTACATAGGCTTATATAGGGAAAATCATTAAAAAATCTTCTTCTCTGAAACCACAAGGCCCAGGTCTTTAATATTTGGTGTGAAGCTTTACCTGGTGGACCTTTACTAAGATTGTTCAAATTATAGCCTTGGGGCCAAAAATGCCCCCGCCCCGGGGGCCTTTGGTTTTACATAGGCTTATACAGGGAAAATCTTTAAAACTTTCTTTCCTGAAACTGCAATGCCCAGATCTTTGATATTTGGTGTGAAGCTTCATCTAGTGGGCCTCTTTCAAGATTGTGCAAATTATAGCCCTGGGGCCGAAAATGGCCCCACCCTTGGGCCCTTTGGTTTTCATAGCCTTATATAGGGAAATCTTTAAAACTTTTCTTCTCTGAAACTGCAAGTCTTTAATATTTTGTGTGAAGATTTACCTAGTGGACCTTTGCCAAGATTGTTCAAATTATAGCCCTGGGGCCAAAAATGTCCCCGCCCCGCCTTTGGTTTAACATAGGCTTATATAGGGAAAATCTTTAAAGAAACTTCTTCTCAGAAACTGCAAGGCCAAGGTCTTAGATATTTGGTGTGAACTTCATCTATTGGACCTCTATCAAGATTGTTCAAATTATAGCCCTAGGACCAAAAATGCCCCCACCCTGGGACCCTTTGGTTTTTCATAGGCTTAATTAGGTAAAATATTTAAAATTCTTCTTCTCTGATACCACAAGGCCCTGCTCTATGCTATTTGATATGAAGCTTCAACTAATAGACTTCTACCAAGATTGTTAAAATTATAGCCCCGGGGCCAAAAATGCCCCCACCCCTGTGGCCTTTGGTTTTACGCAGGCTTATACATGGAAAATCTTTAAAAATCTTCTTCTCTGAATCCACAAGGCCCATATCTTTGGTATTTGGTGTGAAGCTTCATCTAGTGGACCTCTTTCAAGATTGTTCAAATTATAGCCCTGGGGCGAAAAATGCCCCCACTCTGGGACCCTTTGGTTTTTCATAGGCTTATATAGGGAAAACTTTTAAAAATCTTCTTGTCTGAAACCAGAAAGCCCAGGTCTTTGATATTTGGTATGAAGCTTCATCTAGTGGACCATTACCAAGTTTTTCAAATTATAGCCCTTGGGTCTAGAATGTACTGGAGACACTTATTCTCAGGTGAGCGATTCAGGGCCCTCTGGGCCCTCTTGTGTTTTATATTAGGATCACTTTTTGTCTGTCATCCGTGCGTAAACAATTTCTTCAAATGACATCTCCTCCTTAACCACTGATCGGATTTTGACCAAACTTCACGAGAATGATCCTTAGGTTGTCCCCTTTGAAGGTTGTTCAAATGGTTCCAGTCCGTTGCACATCTAGGTCACAGGAGCCAAAAAAAGATTTTTTTCACCGAAAACTTAAAAAAATCTTCTTCTCTGAAACCACAAGGCCCAGGACTTTGATATTTGGTATGAAGCTTCATCTGGTGGACCCCTACCAAGATTGTTCAAATTATAGTGCTGGGGCCAAAAATGCCCCCGCGCTGGGGCCCTTTCGTTTTACAAGGGCTTATATAGGGAAAATCTTCTCTGAAACTGCAAGGCCCAGGTCTTTGATATTTGGTATGAAGCTTCATCTAGTGGACCCCTACCAAGATTGTTCAAATTATAGCCCTGGGGCCAAAATTCCCCCGCTCGGGGGCTCTTTGATTTTACATAGACTTCTATAGGGAAAATCTTGAAAAATCTTCTTCTCTGAAACCACAAGGCTTAGGTCTTTGATATTTGTTATGAAGCTTTAGCTAGTGGACCTCTACCAAGATTGTTCCAATTATAGCCCTGAGACCAAAAATGCCCCCACCATGTGGCCCTTTGGTTTTACAGACTTATATAGGGAAAATCTTTAAAAATCTTCTCTGAAACCACAAGGCTTAGGTCTTTGATATTTGTTATGAAGCTTCAGCTAGTGGACCTCTACCAAGATTGTTCAAATTATAGCCCTGAGACCAAAAATGCCCCCGCCATGTGGCCCTTTGGTTTTACATAGACTTATATAGGGAAAATCTTTAAAAATCTTCTTCTCTGAAACCACAAGGCCCAGGTCTTTGCTATTTGGTATGAAGCTTCATCTAGTGGACCCCTACCAAGATTGTTCAAATTATAGCCCAGGGGCCTAAAATGCCCCAGCTCCAGGGCCCTTTGGTTTTACATAGACTAATATAGCAAAAATCTTGAAAAATCTTCTTCTCGGAAACCACAAGGCTTAGGTCTTTGATATTTGTTATGAAGCTTCAGCTAGTGGACCTCTACCAAGATTGTTCAAATTATAGCCCTGAGAGCAAAAATGCCCCCACCATGTGGCTCTTTGGTTTTACATAGACTTATATAGGGAAAATCTTTAAAAATCTTCTTCTCTGAAACCACAAGGCCCAGGTCTTTGCTATTTGGTATGAAGCTTCATCTAGTGGACCCCTACCAAGATTGTTCAAATTATAGTGCTGGGTCAAAAAAGTCTCCGCCCCGGGGCCCTTTGGTTTTTACATAGGCATATATAGGGAAAATCTTTAAAATTTTCTTCTCTGAAACCACAAGGCCTAGGTCTTTGATATTTGGTGTGAAATTTCATCTAGTGGACCTCTATCAAGATTGTTCAAATTATAGTGCTGGGGCCAAAAATGCCCCCGCCCGAGACCCTTTGGTTTTACATAGACTTATATAGGGAAATCTTTAAAAATTCTTCTCTGAAACTGCAAGGCCCTGGTCTTTGATATTTGGTATGGAGCTTCATCTAGTGGACCTCTACCAAGATTGTTCAAATTATAGCCCTCGGGCCACAAATGACCCCGCACCGAGGCCCTTTGGTTTTACATAGACTTATATAGAGATAATTTTTGAAAATCTTATTCTCTGAAACAACAAGGCCCAGGTCTTTGATATTTGGTGTGCAGCTTCATCTAGTAGACCTTTGCCAAGATTGTTCAAATTATAGTCTTTTTTGATATTTGGTATGAAGCTTCACCTTTTTAGACCTCCCTCAACATTACGCACATTATAACCCTGGGTTCAATAATGGCCCTCCCCGGGGCCCACTTGTTACTCTATGGGACTTATACAGGGATAATCTTTAAAAATCTTCTTCTCTGAAACCGCAAGGCCCAGTTCTTTGATATTTGGTGTGAAGCTTCATCTAGTGGACCTCTATCAAGATTGTTCAAATTATAGGCCCAGGGCGAAAAATGCCCCCACCTGCAGGCCCTTTGGTTTTACATTGGCTTATACAGGGAAAATCTTTAAAAAGCTTCTTCTCCAAAACCCGATGGCCCAGTTCTTTGAAATTTGGTGTGTAGCTTCATCTAGTGGACTTCTACCAAGATTGTTCAAATCATAGCCCTTGGGTTAAAAATGCCCCATTCCTGGGGCTCTTCATTTTTAGATTGACGTATATAGGGAAATTTAAAAAAATCTTCTACTCTGAAACCGCCAGGCCCAGGTCTTTGATATTTGGTGTGAAGCTTCATCTAAATTGTTCTCATTATAGCCCTAGGAAATAGAAGTCAAGGCAATGAAAACCTTTGAAAATCTTCTTGTCTGAAAGCAGAAGGCCAAGGTCTTTGATATTTGGTATGAAGCTTCATCTTGTGGATTTCTACCAAGATGGTTCAAATCATAGCCCTGGGGGCAAAAATGGCCCGCCCCTCGGACCCCAAGGTTTATGTAGACTTACATAAGGAAAACCTTAAAAATCTTGTCTGAAACCAGAAGTCTCCGTTCTTTGATATTTGGTATGAAGCTTCACCTTATAGACCACTACCAAGATTAATCATAGTATAGCCCGGGGCCAATAATTGCTCTCCCAGGGACCCACTTGATACCCTATGGATCAGGTGAGCCATCCAGGGCCATCATGGCCCTCTTGTTATAAGTTTTGGGGTCCAAAGCAGAAGCCATGTTAGTAAAAGAACTACCATAAAAATTCTAAACATTCAGACATCATTTCTTTAAACCTTATCTTGCTATTATATTCATTTAAGCCACACACATTTCTGTCTATCAACCAATCAAATTACTTGATGTAATTTATTGCTACAAATTCATCAACTGAATGTCAAACAGTGTAGATCCTGATCAGATGGCTTCTTCAGAAGCCATCTGATCTGGATCTACACTGTTTCCAAAGATAGGGGCTGTCGTGAACAGCAAGATAAGACTTAATTCTCCTCAAATTTTAACAAATTTTTTTCACAATCCAGCAAGGAGTCCAAAAGGTGCAAATGGAATGGAAAACAGTGTAGACCCTGATCGGACAGTCTGATCTGGATCTACACTTATTGCTTAGCCTATCTGTCCCAATACTTAGGATCATCATGGTATGTTATATTTAAACAAAGATGTATAGATTAAATGGTCATTTTGCTATATGATCCCTACATAATTTGGATCCATTTCAACCATGTTATATCCAGAACCGCGTTATAATGGACAGTGTTATAAGGAAGTTTAGATGTTCATAAAATTCCTCTATTAAGGGGAATGGGTTCACCTAGCACATTTTTCCACCATTTTTTCAAAGGAAGACAACTTTCATGACTTCCTGTTCACTTTTCTACAGGCTCAGTCCCACCGAAAAAGGGGTCAACTCTTAAAGGAGTTTTTTTCGACAGGTTTTTAAAAAAAATCCGTCCTTTAAAATAGTGATGTCCGGGCGGGCGGGCGGGCGTCCTGCGGGCGGGCGGGCGGGCGTCGTCCCAGGTTTACCTTTTGGTTAACCTTTTTTTCAAAGTGTTATTTTTCATCTATTCTGTAGCAGATTGTTTTAATATCAGGACTGATGCAATCAGGACTGATGCATTAGTGGAGGTACCGCTTTCATGTATTATCCATAAATGGCGCAAAAGACTAAAATTTTGGCGGAAATTGTCATTTTTCAAACTTGTGTTTTTCAGGTTTACCTTTTGGTTAACCTTTTTTCAAATGCCAGTGTAGTGGATAGAGTGCTGGACTACGAATCCTATTGTTGACTATGAATCTGAGGGGCGTGAGTTCAAACCCCAGTGGAGACATTTTTTTTATGCCCCCGGAATCTAAGATTCTGGGGGGCATATAGTTTTTGGTCTGTCCGTCTGTTTGTCCATTTGTCTGTTTGTCTGTTTGTCCGTTTGTCCGTTTGTCCGTCTGCAAAAACTTTAACATTGGGCATAACTTTTGAATGGTAAGTGGTACAGCTTTCATACTTCACATGTGCATTCCTTGTCACAAGACCTTTCAAGAGGTACCATAAATTTTGACCTCGTGACCTTCACCTTGAGATTTGACCTACTTTTGACCTCCTTTTTAAAAACTTCAACATTGGCTATAACTTTTGATTAGTAACTGATAGAGCTTTAATATTTCACATGTGCATTCCTTGTCGCAAGACCTTTCTTTTGGTACTATAATTTTTGACCTCGTGACCTTGAGATTTGACCTACTTTTGACCTCCTTTTTAAAAACTTTAACATTGGCTATAACTTTTGATTGGTAACTGATAGAGCTTTCATATTTCACATGTGCATTCCTTGTCACAAGCCCTTTCTATTGGTACTATAATTTTATAGTTTTTGGTCTGTTTGTCCGTTTGTCCGTTTGTCTGTCTACAAAAACCTTATCATTGGGCATAACTTTTGAATGGTAATAGATAGAGCTTTCATATTTCACATGTGTATACCTTATCACAAGACCTTTCCAGTGGTACCATAATTTTTGATGTCTTGACCTTGAACTTGACCTTTGACCTATTTTTTTCAAAATTTTTAAAAACATTAACATTGGCGCTGTCCGGGGGCATCAGTGTTTCACAAACACATCTTGTTTTTTTTTTTTTTTTTGGGTTCTTTTTTTTTTTCTTTCTTTTTTCATTCTTTTTTTTCTTTATTTTTCTTTTCTTCTCCATAAACACATATGAACAATTATTATCTTCCTCCCCTGATAGTTGCTAGTAATAATACATACATGCATGCACAGGCATGGAATTTTCTATTTTTTTTTTTTTTTCTTTTTTTAGCTCACCTGAGCATGAAGTGCTCAAGGTGAGTTGATGTCCGTCGTCCGTCAACAATTTCTTTAAACGACATCTCCTCCTGGGATAATGGCCCGATTTCAAAATTATTTTACAGAAATGTTCATTAGGTGACCCTTTTTCAAAATTGCTAAAATCAGTGGCCACTAGAGCTAAAAATAGAGCTAAAAATAGAAAAAAAACTTTTTTTTTTCTTCGTAAAACACATAAACAAATCACCCCCCCCCCCCCACCTCCCCAAAAAAATTGTTACTGGGTTAGGATATTGCATTTGTTCTGTGCATACATGCATACATAGTTTTACATACATACAGAAATGTTCATTAGGTGACCCTTTTTCAAAATCGCTGAAATCAGTGTCCACCAGAGCTAAAAATAGAAAAAAAAACTTTATTTTTTCTTCTTCTTAAAACACATAAACAAATCATACCCCCCCCCCCCCCCCTCCACAAAAAGTTGTTACTGGGTTAGGATATTGCATTTGTTCTGTACATATATGCATACTTAGTTTTACATACATACCCTACCAACCCCACCCTACCCTAGCATACCCTACCCCACAACCCCACCCCACCCCCATCCCAAAACAACCCCAGTCCACCCCCAACCCCACCCCATCCCACCACTCCCCACCTTACCCGACCTCACCCCATCCCACCCACCCAAGCCCACCCCACAACCCCACCACACCCCATCCCACCCCACACCCCATCCCACCACAAATTCCACCATGTCCCACCCGACTCCTAACCCATCCCACCCCACCCCACCCCACCCTACCCCACACCAGCACACCCCACCCTACCCCACCCATGCCACCACCATCCTAACCGTACTGAAAAAAAAACCCGTCCATAATGCCATTAGGCATTTTTCTTGTTATTCACATGGAAGACAAAAACACTTTTGCAGGAGTTGCCTCCCCTGAAGGTGTACCCATCCCTTAAGACCAGTCAAAATTAACACGATTTCTGATTTTAAAATCATATCTTAAAAATTCCACTGTTCCTTGTCTGTGTTTTTGCCAGTAGGGTCATCTAGTAAGAGACCACCTTTGGAACAGTCCCAAAGGTGGTTTTAACCCTTGTCCTGCTGAGCCCGGATATGCCTTATCTTTGAAACAATGTAGATCCAGATCAGATGGCTTCTGAAGAAGCCATCTGATCAGGCTCTTCATTGTTTGCCATCCAGTTTATGAATTTGATGCAGTAATTTGCATCCAGTAATCTGATTGGCTGATTATCACAAGTGGGTGTAACATACTTAAATATTCAGCAGGACAAGGGTTAATATAGGAATTGTACTGTATTTCCTGCCTTGTCCTCTGTAGGTGTCTTTTTTTTTTCACCCCCCGCCCAACAGGGCTTGGAGAAATAGAGTGGGCTGCATGATGCTTCCACACACAGCTGAAACTGACCACTCATGAGTACTGGTAAACCGCTTAGAAGGACTTAGCTTGCCCAGGCAAAGTGATGCGAGTCGGATCGTCAAATGCATTAAGCCTTTTGTTTTCATTGGGTGGCAGGGCTTGAGAAGTCATTTCATCTCGATGTCAGGTAAAAGTCCCACAAAGCAATGTAAGTCCCACAAAGCAATGTCTTATAAATGACTTAAATATTGTTGACAGGGATGTTAAACCTCAATTCTAACAAAACAAAATCCTCTGCAGGTGCAAGAGCCTGTCATAAGAGACCACGCTGAGGTAGACAGACCAAGAGTTGACGGGGAGGCTAATCTCAAATTCCGACCAATAATGCCCGAAGATGTTCAGCAGCAGGTCCAGCCACAAGCACATGATGATACTATAAAGAAAGAACAGATAGATCACCCACTGTTACATCAGCAGGTAATGTTACTTGGAAAACCATCAGGGACCAGTTGTTCAAAGCATTGTTAGCTTAACGAGCTCGTTAGTGGTCAATTTTTTTAACTGTTCTAGCAAGTGCAATGTCGAACAGTTTAGTATTTTTGCTTAAAAAATGTGAGCAGCTTTTGCGTGCATCCGCAAAAGCTGCTCACATTTTTTCAGCCAAAAATTTAGCATATTTGCAATATTAAATTATCAAAGTTGTAACGATATGTTAACTAACAATGTTTTTAGTTTTGAACAACTGGCCCCTGGTTTACAAGTCCAGTTTTTGCACACCCCTTGGTTTACTAAACCATATTTAACTCATTTTGTACCAAATGGAATCTTCTTCCTCAGGAGTTCATTTCAAAATTTAGGGGTGTCAGGTTGTGTTTTCCTCAAAATTGATTTAGAAAATGGCTGAATTTTATGAATACAGTTTCGGCCCTGATCAGACCTGGCATCTGATCTGGACCTGCCCTGTTTGCCAAATACAGTCGAACTTCAATGGCTCGAACACCTTTGGGACCTCGAAAATCTGTTCAAGACGGGGGTAGTTCGAGCCACTAAGGTTACTGTCAGGAGGCATAAGGAGATACTTTTGGACATCTTTTCGGTGTTCTATAATGAATATGTATGCTGTGTGTACTCATTAGAATCGCCTCATCAAGGCGATTCTAATGCGTACACACAGCATACATTTGCAAGATAAAAAACTAAAATCTCCTTAATTATCCCCACTATTTCTTATGTAGAGGATTTCCCTAGGGTCTCAAGAATGGGTTCGACTCATTCATTGTAAATGAGCCATCGATGTTCGAGCCATCGAAGTTCTACTGTACCCATTTTGGAGTTTCCAGTACAAAAACGGGATAAATATAGAGTAAACTGGGATTTTACAAGAATATTTATTATTTTACATAAAATCATAATTTTTGGGTACTTATTAGAATCACCACAATGAGGCATTTCTAACAAGCCCCCCAAATTTGCATTTTGACTACCGTAATTCCCGGTGTATACCACGCACTCATCTATAACACGCACCTCAATTCTGAGTCCAAGATATGTAAGAAAAAAAATATTCCAGTCTAAAACACGCACATGCTTTTCCCCAGTATCACAGAATGCTTTTCTCAGACGCCATTTTGATTGAAAATGTAGTTCCCAGTAGTTATAGAATAGAATAGTGGTTAGTTTCTCTCTTGCAGCATAGGCAGTTCTCCGTTTACCCATAACGGTGGTGTGTGACAAGGTGACATTTTAAGGGTGCGGTTATTCATTTGTTATGAAAGATGACAATGCGTTTTCCCAGTTTTCTTTCACAAGGAAAGATAGAAACAGGTTTCTTTCCAAAGGTAAAATTGTGACAACATGCCTCCAAGGCAGGTGCTCCATAGCATTATTGACAGAAATTTCTACAGGTAGATTGAGTATTTTGACACCTCTGGTTATTCACAAGTTCTCTATGCTAATCCCATAATTAACACCTTCTCAGCGTGAGTCAAACATCTCACTCAATTAAAGAAGCCCATTTACTGTTAACAAATTATTCCTAAAACTCTGATTTTAAACAAAATAAACAAGCAAGTTCAATGCGAACATCAAAGTTTTCCGGCATCCAAACTGCCGCCCACAAATCACCGCTAGTTTTTTTTCTGCACGCGATCGGTAAATGACGTCATCGTACCCCAGCAACCCCACACGTGTCTATTGTTTTATCTTAATGGGGCGTATCTGTCTCATAAAAAAATGTTTGGAAACGGTAAAAGTATATATATTCTCGCTAGCAAAACAGCGCTTTCCTTAAGCTCCGTGTCAATAACCAACAACAGAATACAGATGTGTTAACACAAAGAGTTCAACTTTTCTCGCCGAGCGTCTGCTATTTGGCGCCAAAACATAACCATTCACGAGATAGCAGAATAGTCGTAGCAACTTGTCTTAGGAGCAATTAAATAATTTTCACACTGATTGCGAATTAAATTTTATGATTGGGGAATAAACGCAAATTAGAGGCATAACTTGACCATATTTTCACACGTTATTGACAAGCACCGCAGGGTGGCAATTATATGACAGGGATTAACAATAGTGTCATAATTGAACCGTTATAAATCAATAAACAGTGAAAATCCAAATCAGACATCTCCGGCGTCTTTCTGAGGTGTCTGATCTGGGACTGCACTGTTTGCCGATGTCCCAAAAAAGAAATGTCTGCGGCATCTTTCTGAGGCGTCTGATCTGGGACTGGACTGTTTGCCGATGTCCCAAAAAAGGGCCGCGGGCATATGTGGTAATATGGATGAAAGGTTGATGTCTGAGATAGGAATATTGATTGCATTTTTAATGGTATGAATGATTCAATGAATTAATATGTCAAACAAACTTTATGAGGGTCTCAAAGTGTCACATTGTATTTGTAATGGGTTTTCGTGACCTGCCGACTTTTCGAGAAAAACAATGTCATTTTTCTATGCCATTGTATTACACGCAGGGGATTTTTTTCACCGTTTTCTGGGTGAAAAAAGTGCGTGGTTTACACAGGGAATTACGGTAGACGAATGTAGGACAAAACACCCCCGGACAAAACACCCCCTGCTCATTTTGGCATAGGTGGACAAAACACCCCTCATGTTTTTTACAGGGTGGACATAACACCCCCTGCAACTTATGAAAGGGTGGACAAAACCCCCCTCGTAAGTTTTGCAAGGTGGACAAAATCCCCCCTATCATGTGGACAAAACCCCCCTCAGACAGAATCCTTTGTGTTTGTTATTGCTATAGAATTCTGGTCCCTTGAGTAATAATCTGCTTGCAATGGTACAGTAGGCAAAATCCCTTCCAAGATTTGAACATAAATGTATGCTTATCAACAATATTTTTGTTTCAAAAATGTATCAGGGCATGAAGTATGAAGAAATTAATGGGGCTATTAAGTATTAAATAAACTTTATTGTGAAATTCTTCTTCTACCAGTATGCTAATTGATTGCTATATTCAGTTTGTAATTGTTCAGTTATTTTTCTAATATGAATTGTGATTGTATAAGTTCCACATCATTATACTTTTAATTAGCTGATTAGAGCTAAGTGTCTCTTAATTACCCAGTTTACTTCGTGCACCATTTTCGTAATTGCAACTTGATCAGAAATCACTTTAATCTATGATGTTTTTTAATCCGCATCTTTAAATACTTTAATGATCAATTAATTTTTAAATTTGAAAGTTTTGTATATAATCTATACATTTTTGTTGGAACATCACACAGTGATTTAACTTACATACCTGGTTTATGTGTGTAACAGGAACACCCTTCTTCAATTACTGGTGAGGTGCCCAATCTAGCATCAGGGAAAAATTTTGTCTGAGGGGGGTTTTGTCCACATGATAGGGGGATATTGTCCACCTTGCAAAACTTACGAGGGGGGTTTTGTCCACCCTGTCAAAAGTTGCAGGGGGTGTTATGTCCACCCTGTAAAAAACTTGAGGGGGGTTTCGTCCACCTATGCCAAAATGAGCAGGGGGTGTTATGTCCGGGGGGTGTTTTGTCCGGATACCACGGTAGACATAAAATATCCAACATTTTGTGCTATTTCTAGATGTTGCCATTTTAACACATGAGTGTGTTATCTTAATGGTCTTGGTTTAGCGCTGTGAATCATATTGAACTGGTGATCAGCCAGTCATGAGTTTGATCCTCAAGTCTGGCTACATTCTTTCATGGAGTTTGATCATAAAATATATTTTCTACGGTAGGTTCAAGAAGGGCATTTCTCAGTTTCTTAAAAAACAAGCACTGTACTGGTCAAAAGCTTAAGTATTAGCCTGCCTAGGGTTAGGTTAACTGGCTGGCTTCATTTGATCTTATTTTTGTTGACCTAATGAATCCAAATCAAAACCAGGGAAGGCAAAATATTTTAGTAAACAATTGCCTTCTCCAAGGGTGTATCAGTTCTCCTGAGCACTGGCTGCAAACTTTTAGTCTGTTGGTTGTACACTACAAGGCATAATACATCCGAGTTACAATACCCCTAATTTTTGTTGAAGCCTATGTGGTTTTAGTGGTTAAGCTACATGCCTCATAAATCAGGTGTCGTGGGTTTGATTCTGGGCTTCTCCAGACTTTCTGGGGAGTCTTTAATCCGAGACCCCATCTCCCTATGACCTTAGTTGTTGTGGGGGATGATAAAACTTGCCACATAGTAATCTGAAATATGATATTTCTAATATTTTCTGAAGTCTTTGTGGTGTAGTGGTTAAGAACCCGGGATGATGGGTTCTGTTCCAGGCTTCTTCCTACTTTCAGATGAGTCTTTAAACCATTGTCCGGTCTCCAAATGACCTTATCTGTTCAGGGTTTTCATTAAGAGGCGGCTGGCCAAAATGACTGCCTCCATTTATTTTCTGGACTTCTCAAATGTTACTTTTTATGCCCCCGCATCGGCATGATGCCGGTGCATATAGTTTTTCGGTTTTCCGTACGTGCGTACATGTGTATGTCCGTCTGTACGTGTGTGTGTGTACGTACGTGTTTCTGTAACCTCAGGTTAAGGTTTTTGTTACAGGTAGAGCCTGAACTTTTAGAACTCATGTTTTCCTAACCATTTGATGGAACTGGTTCATCTTTGGTATGATGATAGATATAGGTCCAATGTTTTATTAAGCAATACCCCCACCCATGCCTATGACCTCAAGGTCAAGGTCACAGACTTAGAAATTTTCAATGTTAAATACTCAGGTTAAGGTTTTTGTAACAGGTAGACCTGAACATTTTAGAACTCATATTTTCCAAACCATTCGATGGAATTGGTTCATATTGGGTATGATTATAGATATAGGTCCAAAGTTTTATTCAGCGATACCCCCATCCTATGCCCATGACCTCAAGGTCAAGGTCATGGACTTAGAAATTTTCCATGTTAAAGACGCCAGTTAAGGTATTTGTACCTGGTAGAACCTGAACTTTTATGATGGCTTTGGTTCATATGATGATAGATATAGGTACAATGTTTTATTCAGCAATACCCCCACCCATGCCTATGACCTCAAGGTCAAGGTCACAGACTTAGACAATTTTAATGTTAAAGATTTTATAAAGAGCTCAAATTTTCCAAACCATACTATGGATTTGGCTTATATATGTTATGATGATAGATACAGGTCCAAGTGTTTATTTGCCAGTACCCCCACCCATATCTATGGCTTCAAGGTCAAGGTCACAGACTTAGAAATTTTTAATTAGGTATTTTAAGAGCTGATATTTTCCAAATCGTGTGATGGATTGAGTTTATATTTGGTCTGATGTTAGATACCTGTCTATTTATTCAGCGGTACCCCCACCCATGCCTCATGGGCAAGGTCACAGACTTAGAAATTTTTAATTAGGTATTTTAAGAGCTGATATTTTCCAAATCGTGTGATGGATTGAGTTTATATTTGGTCTGATGTTAGATACCTGTCTATTTATTCAGCGGTACCCCCACCCATGCCTCATGGGCAAGGTCACAGACTTAGAAATTTTTAATTAGATATTTTAAGAGTTTATATTTTCCAAATTGTATGATGAATTAAGTTTAAATTTCGTATGATGATTGATACTGGTCCAGTACCCCCACCCATGCATGTGCCCTAAAGGTCAAGGTCACAGACAAAGAAATTTTTTATTTAAAGGCATTTATTCTTGATTATTGAGGACTATCATTTCATTACATAACATTATGTAGCCCTCAGTGCTGACTGGAGAGAAGTCCTCTGTCTTCAACAGGTAAGGGTTCTCCTTGGGGAAAATCAATAATTTACTAACTGTTGACTGTAGTGTACATTATTGATTTCCCCCTTATGCACCTCAGTCAGGGGATTCAACAAAAGTTACTAATCACCCTATTATTAGGGGCCGACTTTGATCTGCTAAAGATAGTATACCACGGGGCAATAAAACAATTATGAACACACGGTGTGTTTTACTGTTTCAGAATAAATGCCTTTAAAGTTTATTAAGAGCTCATACTCACCAAACCATATAGATTTACTTCATATTTGGTATGATGATAGTTACAGGTCCAAATTTGTATATACCCCCACCCCTGACCTCAAGGTCAAGGCCACAGACTTAGTCTTATTATGCTTTTAAAGTTTTAGGGCTCATATTTATAGATTGGCTTCATATTTGGAATGATGATAGATACAGGTCCCAAGTCTCATTCACCCATACCAACGACCCTGCCCATGACCTCAAGGTCAAGGTCATACACTTAGAAAATTTTGTTGCAACATGTATTTTCGGGGTGAGGCGGGGCCCTTGGCGGGGGCATCTGTGTCGTCTGGACACATTTCTAGTTGTAAGTTTAAGTCTTGTGAAATTTTAGAATTTGGCCACCTCCAACTGGTGATTGGCCTCTTAAGAAAAATTTTATTGAAAAACCCTGGATGTTGGTGGGATGTAAATCTAAAAAAAACACGATCACACCTAATTTTTGTCGTGTCTTTTGTTTAGGATATAGGAGGTCACATTATAGATGATAATAAAGATGAGGAGAAACATAAAGGACCGATACAGGATGATGATGGTAGGTTTTAACTTTCCTATTTTATACATACAATGTAAATTCAATGCTTTCAACACAGGATGTTCGTTTTCCTTGGATAATTTAAACTCACTCATAGCCATAGATTGGAATTGGAGGTGGTATCTAATTTCTGCACGAAAACATATGTTGTGTGTACTCATTAGAAGCACCTTCAATACCGCAATCAGGCATTCTAGTAACTTAATGAAGGGGCTCGAATAACTGCACGCTATAATCAGTAGTGACCTACCATACCTTCTACTGACCTATAATACGTCTAGGGACCGTTTATAGACCGTACCTACTTTTCAGTTCTCTAATTTGCAAATGTAAACAATAACATGCAACCTTTTATACAACGGGAAAACAACGAAACAGCAAGTTATAATCTTTGCAGTATTTATTAAAAAACAGATTTTCAGAAAAGTTAAGCTAAATTCTTACCTTCTCGGGCTTTCCTGGTATGAATGGTCCGTTGGAAAATTTGCTACTGCGGTTGCGTCTCAACCTCAAAAATAATTTCTAAAGCTAAAGTAAACTATTTATATGCAGATTTTCATACAGAAAATGTGAAGCGCTGAGTAAATTTTATTCGAGCGTCCATGTTGTTTCCAACGTCTCTGTGGGGCGGTGACGTCAGAAACTTTGCACTATTTTACGTCACGTTATACTATGTATGCGCACCATGGCACTGAAGGTCGATTAACATGCCTTGTTATCTGCTGTCTTATTTGCTTAAATTTGCTAAATTATAGCGAAATCTCTTGATTGTTTTGAGTTGCGGTATAAACTGAATACATGATTAGTGTCTTTAACCCTTTACCACTCAGGGATTTTGTGAATTTCGCTGATTTTCACAGTGTTGTGTCTGACAGCAACTGCAACTAGCCATTGTTTCATAATGGATGGTCTGTTTTACACCAAACTCGGTACGAATGTTCATTGGGCAGTAGCCTTTCAAATGCAACTTTCATGACTTGATCATTGTTGTCATGGTAATGAGGGAGCATCTCAAAGTTGGCAAAAAGTGTGATTTCACATGAATTTTTGACCAAATCTTAATCTTCACACAGCTGTCAAGGCAACATTTAAGGGGTTTGGCACTGGCCATTTTCACTGTTTGCAGCATGTTTTATCAGCATCAATTTTGAGGCATTTTTGACCCCAGACACCCTCAGATATAAATTTTAGCTGCCGGTTGGGCCATACACCCAAACTTTGAGGGGGGGGGGGCAACCCTTCAATCCCCCCCCCCCCCCCCCCCCCAGAATATTTTTAGTGTGGAGGCGCACGAAAAAACAGGTCACTTTTTTTGCCCAACAAGCTTCTGGGGCTTAAAATGGAGGGTGGGGGGGTGCAGACACGTAAAAACACGTATCTGAGTGGGAAAGGGTTAATAATAAAATATAATTGGTTAACCGCGAAAAATTTCATAAGGGCTCGATGAAACTCACCCCTATAAAATTGTCCACCCCCGCCCATCGGGGCTTGAAGAAATAGATGGGCTGCATGATGCTTCCACGCAGAGCTGAAACCGTCTGCACACTAGTACTGGTAAACCTCTTAGAGGATCTAAGCCTGTCCAGGAAAGCGGTGCGAGGCGGACCATCCATGATTATAAACCTATTGGTTTCATTGGGCGACAGGGCTTGAGATGTCATTTCATCTCAATAACGGATAAAAATCCCACAAAATTGGAAGCAACGTCTCCAAAATGACCTATACTGTGTTGACGGGGACGTTAAACCTCAAATCAAACAAACTAACTATAAAATTGTCTAAGGCTCACCGATTATATTTTATTATTAAAGACACTAACAATGGATTAACTATATCTTGGTGCTTCTAATGAGTACCACTAAAACATACATTGCCTCGTTGTGGTGCTTCTGAGTGCCCTCAACAAACATTTTTGTGCAGAAATAAGAAAAATATCAGTAGATTTCTGATGAAGCTGGAGCTATGTCACTTTTTCTCCTAAAGCTCCATATATTCATGTCTTTTGGATAATTTACCCTTTTTGTACCAAATGGAATCTTCCACCCTATATATAGCAGGAGTCCATTTCAAAATTTAGGGGTGTCGGGTTGTGTTTTCTTCAAAATGTATTTGGAAAATGGCTGAACTGTTTGCAAACAGTGTAGGCACTGATCAGACGCCGCAGAATGCGGCGTCTGATCTGGGCCAGCACTGTTTGGCAGGGTACCTGTTTTGGGGTTTCCGGTACAAAATGGGTTAAGAAACAGGAATAGAGATTTGGGGGGCATATAGTTTTTGGTCTGTCTGTCTGTTAGGTTTTTGGTCTGTTTGTCTGTCTACAAAAACCTTAACATTGGGCTTAACTTTTGAATGGTAATAGACAAAGCATTCATATTTCACATGTGTATACCTTATCACAAGACCTTTCCAGTGATACCATAATTTTTGATCTTGTGACCTTGACCTTTGACATACTTTTGTCAAAATTTTAACATTGGCAACATTGGGCATAACTTGTGAATGGCGCCGTCCGGAGGCATCAGTGTTTCACAAACACATCTTGTTCTGATTGAAAAGGTATGTTTTTTTGTTTGTTTGAACTGAGGTTTAACATCCCTGTCAATACTATTTAGGTCATTTTGGAGATGCTACTTCCAATTTTGGGGGACTATTACCTGGCATTTGGATGAAATAATCCCTGCTGGCCAGTGAGACCAATAGGGTTTATATGCATGGACAGTCCGACTCGCAGCACTTTGCCTGGGCAGGCTTAGACCTAGGCTGTTTACCAGTACTCATGTATGGTCGGTTTCCGCTCTGAATGGAAGCATCATGCAGTCAAATCTATTTCTTCAAGGCCCGATGGGAGGGGGCGAGAAAAGGTATGCTGTGTGTACTCATTAGAAAGCCTCAATGAGGCCAATCTAATGATAACATACAACATAGCTTTTGTGATAGTAGGTCAAAAATATATCCTTTAGTCATTATGCCCTTGACCTGTTCCTATGATTGACCTTCAGTGTTTTAAACTTCCCCTGTCTCAAACAAATATGCATGGCTGATAAATAGGGGTGGTTGGGTGAGACAAAGGTGACATGTATCTTACGTCACTGGGGCGTCCATCTGATATTGGCTTGCAGTTGGGCAAGGCCTGTTGTCCTTGCAGCAGAGGCCTGTTGTCCTTGCAGGAGGTATGGGTAGAGGGGGAGTGTTGTTATATTTTCTGTTTCTAAACTTCCATTCATTTTCCTCTTTCTCTCCTCTGTCCTTCATTTTCATCTCCTCTACTATCTCTTCTATCACCCTTTTCTCCCTTTGTCTGGGAGATTACACAAAATGACCCACAAGGGTTGCTGGTGTTAAAGACAAACAATCAATCAATCAATCATGGCTGTTAAAATCATTGAAGTTCTATTGTACAGTAATTCATGCTTCACCTTTTGTTTAGTAGACAAACACAAGATTTTATCTCCAAGTAGCCTGATTTGCCAGTACTGTAATGATCCTAAGTATTGGGACAGACAGGCCTAAGCAAACACTGTAGACCTAGATCAGACTTCTCCTGAAGTAGCAGCCTGATCAGGAACTACAATGTTTGCCATTCTGTCTGCAATTTTTGGACTCCTTGCTGGATCTCGAAACAAGGCTGTTAAAATCTTTGGAGAATTACACCAAGTCCTCAAGTTGTCTGAATTTTTAGGATTTTTACAGTTTGTTGAGCTTATTGTTTGCCATATGAAAGCTAGTTTCTTCTGTTTTTGCATTGCCGTGATACCAATCGTTGTTGTTCACTAAAATTAAATTTGCTAATAGCAAAGGACCGCACAACCTCGTTATAGCACTATTGTTGTGGATAGCAGAAACCATGTTAGTTAAAAAAATGTAAAAACAGCAACATTCTTTCATGGAGACTGATAATGAAATTGTGGTAAGTCTCTCTGTCAGCATGATAGTTTCATGGCATTGCTAAATGATATTACACACCTTACATATGGGTTTATGATACTGCTTAAACTGTTTGTCCAATGATAAATGACACTTACCATATTTACCCCAAGTATTTGTACGCCTCAACTCCTTACCATATCTTTTCTTAAATTTTGAACAAGTACAATTTCTATCCGATGTTGGATGAGTGGCAAACAGTCTACAGTGTTTGCTTAAGCCTGTCCATCCAAATGCGAAGTGTAAATAAAATAAAACTTGATATGATTTATTTTACTATAGGGCTCTAACCCTGGTAAGTGAATAAGGCAGAAATTGAACATGCTTATAAACTTACAAATACATCCACAAGAGCTTCACTTGAAAAGTCTTTGCAGAAAATTTTCTTTTCTCAATTCCATTTTTCCATTTTTTTTTCATAAAATGCATGCTACAGGTATAAGTGAGGAAAATTTTCTCAATGCCATTTTTACTCTTTTTTTTTTTTTTCTCCATAAAATGCATGTTACAGGTATAAGTGAAAAAACTTATTGTCAGATCCTGTCTGACAGAATTATCACTAAATATTCTTTATCATGGGGCTCCAAAGCACAGTGAATCTTGGCAAACATAAACAGTAAGGCTTTCAGTAAGACTTAGGATCCACACAGACTCACATGAGCAAAAGCTTTGACTGTTTGTAAATGAAATAGGTGAGATGTAAGTTCCAGTCCAAAAAAAAATGGTTTGAGATCTGGTTTAGAGGTTATAAACTTTTTTCATGCTCAACTCATCTGAACATAACATTTATTTGGCTTATAAATCTTACCCCACACCCTGCTGAACCTGGATAAACTACATCCTTCTTTGGACAACAGTGTAGTTCCAGATCAGCTGGCTTCTGAGAAGCCAGCTGATCTGGATCTATACTGTCATTTCAAAGACACCACAACACTGTTCATTATAACAGTTCTAGATAGCTTAGGGCTTGAAGATAGATCCCAACAATGTATTGTTTATAAAGAAAAATGACCTTAACTGGTCATTTTTCTTTATAATCTGTCAATTTTTGTTTGGATATAACACAGTTGTTTAACTAACATAGTTTCTGTTTTGGACCCGAACAGTAGTGCTAAATTTGTTTGTTTTGTTTATAGATGAATGGCCCAGTCAGCGCTGTTTACATCTGTCAGTTTACCATACTTTATACATAAGAGATTAACTAGTACACTGTACATTCTTTTGTACAAATTTGGATACTATCCTTGAATTGTTGGTAGGGAAAGGTTGACTAAAGAAGAATTCCTGTGTTCAATTTCCATAAAAGAATGTTGTTGACCAGGCAGGCATTTAACCCACAACCTACTGACCATTCAACTGTACTGCCCCTGCCCATCGGGGCTTGGAGAAATAGATTGGACTGCATTGATGCTTCCACTCAGAGCTGATACTGACCGCACATGAGTACTGGTAAACCGCTTAGAGGATCTAAGCCAGTTAACCCTTATCTTGCTGAATATTCATTTAAGCCACACCCATTGCTGTGTATCAACCAATCAAATTACTTGATGTAATTTATTGCTGCAAATTCATAAACTGAATGCCAAACAGCGTAGATCCTGATCAGATGGCTTCTTCAGAAGCCATCAGATGGCTTCTTCAGAAGCCATCTGATCTGGATCTACACTGTTTCCAAAGATAGGGGTTGTGAACAGCATGATAAGAGCTAAATTGTACCACCTATCATCTCCAGGACCGAGTGGGTCAGTCAGATGCGTGTTTGACTTGTGATCTGGCCCAAAGGTTATAAAAAAAATTTATGCTCAACTCAGCTGAGCATGAAATTTGTAATGCTCATAACCATTAAAATACAAACAAATCAGGCAATTTTCCTGCTCAGATCAGCACAATGTCATTTATCCTGCTCATAAATAGCAGGATAAATTTCATGTTGAGCATGAGAAAAGTTTTATAACCTCGGAGCCAGGTCACAGATTCATAGGTAGGCAAAGGTGACATGTATCTTGCATCACTGGGGGGTCCAACTGATATTATTGGCTGGGCAAGGCCTGTGGTCCTTGCAGTAGGTAAGTGTAGAGAGGGGGAAGGGGTGTTTTCATTTCTTCTGTTTCTTCACTTCCATTCAATCTTGTCATTCTCTCATACCCCTCACTTTTGTCTCCTCTGCTATCTGGTCTATCTCTTCTCGCTTTCTCTGGGACCCACCCGATGGTATTTGTTTAAATATTCATTTAAGCCACACCCATTTCTGTGTATCAACCAATCAAATTACTTGATGTAATTTATTGCTACAAATTCATAAACTTAATGCCAAACAGTGTAGATCCTGATCAGATGGCTTCTTCAGAAGCCATCTGATCTGGATCTACACTGTTTCCAAAGATAGGGTTTGTTGTGAACAGCATGATAAGAGCTAAAATATTACCACCTATCATCTCCAGGACCGAGTGGGTCAGTCAGATGCGTGTTTGACTTGTGATCTGGCCCAAAGGTTATAAAAAAAAGTGTATGCTCAACTCAGCTGAGCATGAAATTTGTAATGCTCATAACCATTAAAATACAAACAAATCAGGCAGTTTTCCTGCTCAGATCAGCACAGTGTCATTTATCCTGCTCATAAATAGCAGGATACATTTCATGCTCAAGTGAGTTGAGCATGAGAAAAGTTTTATAACCTCCGAGCCAGGTCACAGCTTCATATCGGGGGGGGGGGGTAGTTGGGTGAGGCCAAGGTGACATGTATCTTGCATCACTGGACTGTCCAACTGATATTATTGGTTGGGCAAGGCCTGTGGTCCTTGCATTTGGTAAGGGTAGAGAGGAGGAGAAGGGCGTTTTCATTTCTTCTGTTTCTACACTTCCATTCAATCTTGACTTTCTCTCATACCCCTCTTTTTTGTGTCCTCTGCTATCTCTTCTTTCTCTTCTCCTGTAGAAGTCTCCGTGGTGTAGTGGATATGCTACTTGCCTTGTAAACCAGGGGTCACAGGATTGATCCCGGGCTTCTCCAGACTTTCGGATGAGTCTTTAAGCCGAGGTCCTGTCTCCATATGACCTTAGCTGTTGCTGAGATGTAAAACCCAAACACTCACTCACTCTTTCTCCGCTCCCTTTCTCTGTGAGCCCACCCAAAACAATCAGTCAGTCACAGGATCAATCCCTGTCTAACCCCGGAAAATTCTAAGGTGGAGATAGATCATGAAACACAATGAAATTCCGCTATTAAGACCACCTAAAATTGAGCCTAATTCTGCTTTTTAAAAGCTTATTTAGAAGGTACAGCTATTCTTCCTTCGTGTGTTCTGCATAGAATGTCCTGTGGCCAAGGACCACCTTTGAAACTGTTCAAAAGTGGTCTTAAAGACCACTTTTGAACAGTTCCAAAGGTGGTCTTAATATAGGAATTTCACTGTTTTTTCTTTGTTCATTCTCACCCTGATGCTGATAAAGGACATTACTGGCCAAAAAAAGTGCCTTGTACTGGCCCCGAGGTTAAAAAACTTTTTTCATGCTCACCTCAGCTGAGCATGAAATTTATAATGCTAATAAATATTAAAATACAAATGAAAGAGGCAATTTTCCCACTAATATCAACACAGTATGTTATTTGTCCTGCTCATAAATTTTAAAATGCTATTTGTTGGCATTTTAAAATTTATGAGCAGGACAAATTTCATGCTCAATTGAGTCCAGCATGAAAAAAGTTTTATAACCTCGGGGCCTGGTTACCTGATCAGAAGGGCTATGTTTGTCCAGGAATGTGGGATAGGTTACCTTAATAGTGTTGACTGGGTCAGTAAACTCCAAATAAAGCAAACATTTATTATGTAATATTGTCTGCAACTACTTTTCTGACATTTCGTCTAAATCATTAAACTGTCAATCACAATCTTTGCAGATGTCACTTTGAAATATTTCTGCCTTATTTTTTTCAGAGAAAATAAGGCTTGACATTGCATGTAATTTTTCTGCTAGGCATTACATTACATATGAATTGTCTGCTTGGCAGTGAGGCTTGACTTTATATGAGAATTATCTGCCCAGCAGATAGACTTGGCATTACATGTGAATTGTCAGCTGGGCAGTAAGGCTTGACATTGCATTTGAATCATCTGCCTAGCAGAAAGGCTTGGCATTACATATGAATTGTCTGCCTGGCAGAAAGACTTGACATTACATGTGAATTGTCTACTGGGCAGTAAGGCTTGACATCACATGTGAATTGTCTGCCTGGCAGAAGGGCTTGACATTACATGTGAATTGTGTGCCTGGCAGAAAGGCTTGACATCACACGTGAATTGTCTGCCTGGCAGAAAGGCTTGACATTACATGTGAATTGTCTGCCTGGCAGAAAGGCTTGACATTACATGTGAATTGTCTGCTGAGAAGTAAGGCTTGACATTACATGTGAATTGTCTACTGGGCAGTAAGGCTTGACATTACATGTGAATTGTCTGCTGAGAAGTAAGGCTTGACATTACATGTGAATTGTCTGCTGGAAGTAAGGCTTGACATTACATGTGAATCGTCTGCTGAGAAGTAAGGCTTGACATTACATGTGAATTGTCTACTGGGCAGTAAGGCTTGACATTACATGTGAATTGTCTGCTGAGAAGTAAGGCTTGACATTACATGTGAATTGTCTGCTGGGCAGTAAGGCTTGGCATTACATGTGGTTCTTCTGCCTGGCAGAAAGGCTTGACATTACATGTGAATCATCTGCTGAGAAGTAAGGCTTAGCATTACATGTGAATTGTCAATCGGGCAGTAAGGCTTGGCATTATATGTGAATTGTCTGCCTGGCAGAAAGGCTTGACATTACATTTGTATCGTCTGCCTGGCAGAAAGGCTTGACATTACATGTGAATTGTCTGCCTTGCAGAAAGGCTTGACATAACATGAATTGTCTGCCTGGCAGAAAGACTTGACATTACATGTGAATTGTCTGCCTGGCAGTAAGGCTTGACATAACATGAATTGTCTGCCTAGCAGAAAGGCTTGACATAGCATGAATTGTCTGCCTAGCAGAAAGGCTTGACATAACATGAATTGTCTGCCTGGCACTAAGGCTTGACATTACATTTGAATCATCTGCCTTGCAGAAAGGCTGGACATTACATGTGAATTGTCTGCTGGGCAGAAAGGCTTGACATAACATGAATCATCTGCCTGGCAGAAAGGCTGGACATTACATGTAAATTGTCTGCTTGGCAGAAAGGCTTGACATGTGCATAGTCTACTTGGCAGTAAGGCTCAACATTTACATGTAAATGGTCTGCCAGGAAGTCTTATTTTCTCTGATAAATAATGTAGAAATAGAATAGTCATCTGCTCTTAAAAGATTGATGGCAGTTTGAGGGTGAAAAGAATTCACTTATACCTGATGCAAATCTGTTCAAATTTTTTGGTGGAATGGACAGGATGCTAAAGAAGTTTTCTCTGCTATTGAAAGGCTCACTTATTACACTGTGCTAAGGCTCCTTGTCTTGTTATGCAACTAAAACTTTTGGTTCATCTGTTATTGCTAATGTTCTGTTTATTTTGCTTGGTATTCGCTTGTTTGTATAAACATCAACACCTTTAGATAGGCACAGTGTGTCCGACTGAGTTAGGCTTTAAGTTAGGCAAAGGGGCCAGGCCTGCTGTCCTTGCAGCATCTAGGGTAAGAGGGAGACTTTTTTCTCTTTATTTCTCCTTTTTCACAACTTGCATTCACTGCTCGCATCCTATCTTGTTCCTGTCTTAAGCATGCTCTTTACGGTCCTAAATTACCATTACAGCTCCACAGACACATCACTATTTAGCATAATTTCTGACATTGAGAATTTTGAATACAGGTGTCCTTTCAGTGACCGCTATACAGAGGACCCTCTTTATAACGACAGTATTTGTTTCCTAACATTTTGCAGTTATAAATATTTGCTGCTGTAAAGAATCCTAATAAGGAGTAGTATAATAGATAATTTGTTTGTTTGATTTGCGGTTTAACGTCCCCATCAACACTGTATAGGTCATTTTGAAGACATTACTTCCAATTTTGTGGGAGTTTTACCCAACACTGAGATGAAATGACATCTCAAGCCCTACCGCCCAATGAAACTAACAGGGTTTTTATGCATGGACGGTCCAAATTGCACCACTTTTCCTGGGCAGGCTTAGCGCTTCTAAGCGGTTTACCAGTATCTATTTGCAGTCGGTTTCAGCTCTGCTTGGAAGCATCATGCAGCCCAATCTATTTTTTCAAGCCCCGATGGGCGGGGGCGGTATAACATGAAATAAAGAATCTATTTACCTTTACTCCAAGAAACAAAGGACGTGGACATTTGTTAGAATTGCCTTGACGAGGCAATACTAACAAACATACACAACATTTGTTTTGTTTAGTATTGGCAAAAAGATGATTGAGGATGTCAGTTAACCCATAAAATACCAATCATGACAATATTGTTGTCTGGTTTGACGTCTGCTGGGTACTTTAAAAGTCATTTTTGCAAACAGTGGGCACCCGAATCAGACTGCTCCTCTAGGAGCAGTCTGATTTTCGTTCACACTGTTTGCCTGTACGCTAAAATATCTTTAAAACGTTTGCAAAAAATTTAGCAGACGACATAAGCAAATGACATTTTTTTCTCGGCGTCTTAAGGGTTAATTCTTCTAATCTTGAGCTAAAGATGAGTTCCATTGAAGTCTTCCAAAAACTAAGAATGTTGTAGATTTAATCCTGCCCTGAGAAACAAAACATTCTGCAGAGGGGTTCGGGTTTTCCTCAGTTTTCTAAAGATTTTCCATCCCTTAAGAAGTAGACCAATTACATATATGATAATTAACCCTTGTCCTGCTGAATATTCAGTTTAGCCACATCCATTTCTGACTTTGAACCAATCAGATTACTTGATGTAATTTATTCTTACAAAGCCATAAACTTAATGTCAAACAGTATAGATCCTGATCAGATGGCTTCTTCAGAAGCCATCTGATCTGGATCTACACTGTTTCCAAAGATAGGGGTTGTCGTGAACAGCAAGATAAGAGTTAATTTCTGCAGTTTTCCAAAAATAAAATGTTGTGAATTTAATCAAAACATTCTGCAGAGGGGTTCGGGTTTTCCTCTGTTTTCTAAAGATTTTCCTTTCCTTGAAAAGTAGACAAACCACATATTTGATAATGAAATGAAAATGATAAATACTTTCAGATGACGATAATTATGATGACGATGAGTATGATAATGAGGCCATTGATGAACATTAAGGTGAAGGTCATGCTGACCTGATTGTTGTTTTGTGTGTTTTATGAGTGCTTTTTCATCAAAAGTTGGTTCCAAGTTGAAAATAAAGTAAAATAAAGTAAACTGCCTTTCTGTATGGGCATAATAAAAGATCAGAGCCAAGCTGTTCAAAGAATCTGTAGGTTAAACCCGTTTTGTACCAAATAGAATCTTCCTCCTTATACAAAGCAGGAGTCAGTCCATTTTAGAATTTAAGGGTGTCAGGTGGTGTTATCTTCAAATGACTGAACTTTTAGCAAACAGTGAAGCCCGGATCAGATGCCGCATTCTGCAGCGTCTGATCCGGACCTGCACTGTTTGCCAATTACCTGTTTTAGGGTTTCTGGTACAAAATGGGTTAACAAGCTTGTTAGAAGTCAAATTATTAACTGTTCTGTGATGTACCTGATTTTTGCCTGCAATTGAGGGCTTTCATGGGTTTGATTTCCAGTTTTGTTTGTTTGATTTGAGGTTTAACGTCCCCGTCAACACTGTATAGGTCACTTTGGAGACTTTGTTTCCAGTTTTATGGGATTTTTACCTGACATTGAGATGAAATGACATCTCAAGCCCTGTCACCCAATTAAACCAATTGGATTTATAAGCAGGGATGGTCCGACTCAAACCGCTTTGCCTGGGCAGCTAGTCTTTGATTCTCTAAGTGGATTACCAGTAATCTTTTGTGGTCAGATTCAGCTCTGTGTGGAAGCATCATGCAGCCCATCTATTTCTTCAAGCCCCGATGGGTGGTTCTGATTTTTGCCTGCAATTGAGGGCTTTCATGGGTTTTGATTTCCAGTATAATAGTCATCATTATTCAATCTTCTCAGAAATCATTTTTCATCTTGGAACCAAGAAGTTATATTATATTTCTTGTAGATGGTTTTGCTCTTGTGCTCTTTGCTGACATTTAACATGCTTTCAAATTTAAATGCCTGCCTTTGTATGTACAGTGAAACTTTAATGGTTCAAACACCTTTGGGTCCATGAAAACTGCATCATGTGAACAAGTCAGTGAAATTAGCACACACTACCCCTTTCCCACAAACCCAACTTTATATAGAGTGGGGTACACATTATTTCTGTTCCAAGACATAGATTGTGGGTACTTGTTAGAATCGCCTAAATGGGGCGGTTCTAATGAGCACCCAAAACCTATGTTTGTGGTATAAATAAGAACAATATCACAGGTTTTAATCAGAAAAGTAGATGGCCCCCACCCATCGGGGCTTGAAGAAATACATTGGTTGCATGATGCTTCCACGCAGAGCTGAAACCCACCCGCACACGAGTACTGGTAAACAGCTTACACGATCTAAGCCTGCCCAGGTAAACCAATGCGAGTCGGACCATCCATGCTTATTAACCTTATTGGTTTCATTGGGCGACAGGGCTTGAGATGTCATTTCATCTCAGTGTCGGGTAAAATCCCACAAAATTGAAAGTAACGTCTCCAAAATGACCTATACAGTGTTAACGGGGGACGTTAAACTTCAAATCGAACAAAAAGAACATACCTTTTCATAATAGAATAAATCTTCTAAATTATACTGAAGAACATGTATATTTCTAGATTATACTTAAATATTTCTAGATTATACTTAAACATTACATATTAGGATTATACTTAAAAATTTATTAATCAGGAGTTATGGTAGGAATTCCCTGGTATCATGTTAACAAGCCTGTGTAATGAACACCCCTCTAAACCCCACTTTATATAGCATAAACTGGGGTTTATGGGGGTATAAATTATATTTCTTATTCCTGCTCTAAAACATAGATTGTGGGTACTCGTTAGAACCGCCTCATTGAGGCGGTTCTAAAGAGCACCCACAACCTATGTTTGGATAGATTGTGGGTACTCGTTAGAACCGCCTCAATGAGTCGGTTCTAACGAGCACCCACAACCTATGTTTGGAATACAAATAAGAACAATATCACAAATTTTCATCAGAAAAGTAAAGTGTTTGGAGGTATGAAAGATTTTACAATGTCACATGGGTGTGTTATCATAGTGGGACTCAAGAACGAGTTCAGATCAGCCATGGTAATAGACCAATCGGTGTTGGAGCCAACGAAGTTACACTGTACTTGTACTTGTACTTGTACACTATAACTGACTATATCAAGAGGAGTATATGGGTTGCATGGATGCGAATGCAATAAAGCCCAAACAGATGCTTCAAAGAAATTTAACCCATTTAGTACCAGAAACCCCAAAATGGGTATTTGGCAAACAGTGCAGGCCCAGATCAGATGCCGCAGAATGCGGCATCTGATCAGGGCCTACACTGTTTGCAAAAAGTTCAGCCACTTTCCTACTAAATTTTGAAATGGATTCCTGCCATGTATAAGGCGGAAGATTCCATTTGGTACAAAAAGGGTTAATATTGATACATTGGGACAAATGAATTTCGTTTCAGGAATAGTAACTCTTCTAAACGGCCCCCGTCCATAGGGGCTTGAAGAAATATATGGGCTGCATGATGCTTCCACACAGAGCTGAATCCGGTCCGCACACTAGTACTGGTAAACCGGTTAGAGGATCTAAGCCTGTCCAGGAACCGCGGTGCGAGGCGGACCATCCATGCTAATAAACCTATTGGTTTCATTGGGCGACAGGGCTTGGGATGTCATTTCATCTCAGTGTCTGGTAAAAGTCCCACAAAATTGGAAGCAACGTCTCCAAAATGACCTTACAGTGTTGAGGGGAACGTTAAACCTCAAATCAAACAAAACTCTTCTAAAGACATAATTTGTCTTCCATTGCATTGGGCAATAATTAAAGAGCAAATTCTTTCGTGTGGTTCGCGCCTTGCTCCAGCCACATGCGAGATGCCTTGTTCTGCAACAGAAGGTCAGATGGTTTTTCTTCAGGTACTCATCTGATTAATGATCAGCTCAAAAAAGTGAAATACTCTTGAAAGGGCTGTGTGCCAAAATCCTAGAAAAAAAGTTCTTCTAATAGTACATCTTGTGATGAATGCCTCTTTAAACACCAATATCTGGAGAAATTGGGATTTACAGGGGTATACAAAATTTTTATTATTTCTGTTCCAAGACATAGGTTCTGTGTACTCTTTAGAACAGCCTCAATGGGGCAGTTCTATGAGCGCCCATAATCTATATTTGGACTATTAATTAGAAAAAATATCAAACTTTATCATCTAAAAAATGCTTGTTCTAAAGGTGATAAATACCGATTTTTAGGACATGGTGACATTAATTAAATATTCTTGAAAGGGCCATAAAACAAGCTAAAAACAACAACAACACCACCAACACAAGAAGAATAAATGAATAAATATACATGCATGCTGAATGAATTATGAAGTAAATGAATACAAATTTTGGGCAAAATTTTGATGCTGCCGTTTACATAGTTAAATCATGCCAGATAGAACTACTGCATGGTGGGAAGATACATATCTTTATAAATACCTGTACCAGTAACAATTTATAAACATAGCATGACAATAGAGTTGCATGTGGATGTGAGTGAGTTAACCCTTGACCTGCTGAATATTTATATATACCACACCCACCACTGCTTATCAACCAATCAGATTTCTTGATGCAAATCATTGTAACAAATTCATAAACTGAATGACAAACAATGAAGATCCTGATCAGATGGCTTCTTCAGAAGCCATCTGATCTGGATCTAAATTGTTTGAAAGATAAAACATATCCGGGCTCAACAGGACAAGGGTTAACTTATTAACTATATCCAAGTGATGCATGTATTGCATGTCTTCAGATAATTTAGTTTGTTATTTTGTCACCATGATGTTAGTTTTGGAGTTGAATGTCCCAGTCAACACTATTTAGGTCATACTGAGCTGGTCAGTTTACATAAACAGTGGCAAAGGCTGAAACATTTGCAGTTAACCAGTAAAGTGCACAATCTTTTGTAAGAAAATGACAACTGCCCTTCTTGAATCAGCTGAAGTGAGAGAATGACCATGGAAAAGACAAAGCAGGTATTAACCCATTTTGTACCGGAAATCCCTAAACAGGTACCGTGGCAAACTGCAGGCCCAGATCAGACGCCACAGAACGCGGCATCTGATCAGCGCCTGCACTTTTTGCAAAAAGTTCAGCCATTTTCCAAATAGATTTTGAAGAAAACACGACCTGTCACCCCTAAATTTTGAAATGGACTCCTGCTATATATAAGGAGGAAGATTCCATTTGGTACAAAAAGGGTTAAAGCCATCAAACCCTTGACCTGATTACCAGTTAGACTTCAATCTGACTGAGCTGCTGAGGCCAACATGCTATGAATACAAATGGAAACCCAACAAGTTTAAACAGAGAATGACAGGATTTACAAGGGTATACCCCATTTCCCCTTCTCTTGCAAAACATCACCATCCCTCTCTGTTTCATCATGTGAACAAGTCCGTGGAATGAACACCCCTTGAAATCCCACCCCCTAAATCCCATTTTATACAGCCGAAACTGGGGTTTACAGGGGTATACATTATTAGCTCACCTGAGCCGAAGGCTCATGTGAGGTATTAGTATGCCAATGATCCGGCGTCCGTCGTCCGTTGTCCGTTCACATTTTCAACTGAGTATATCTTTTAAGCCAGTTGGCCAATCATGATTAAATTTCATGAGAAGCATTATCAGGTTGGGGGAAAAGATGCATTATGTTTTGGGGCAGATCAGATGGAAACTCTTGTTGCCATGGCAATATATAGCTCCCATAGACTTACAATGGGAAAATCTTAAAAAATCTTCTTCTCTGAAACGAATAGGCCCAGAGCTTACATATGAAGCATGTAGCAATGTCAAGTGGTCCCCTACATAAATTGTGCCAATCATGCCCCTGGGGTCAAAACTGGCCACGCCCCGGGGTCCCTTAACCCCCCATAGAAATAAAAAGTTAAAAATCTTCTTCTCAGAAACCGCTAGGCACAGAGCTTACATATTAAGAATGTAGCATTGTCAAGTGGTCCTCTACATAAATTGTGCCAATCATGCCCCTGGGGTCTAAACTGGCCACGCCCCGGGGCCCCTTAGCCCCAATAGACTTATAATGGAAAAAAAACTAAAAAAATCTTCTTCTCTGAAACCACTAGGCCGTGAGCTTACATATGAAGCATGTAGCAATGTCAAGTGGTCCCCTACATAAATTGTGCCAATCATGCCCCTGGGGTCTAAACTGGCCACCCCCCGGGGTCCCTTAACCGCCATAGACTTATAATGGAAATAAAGGTTTAAAAAATCTTCTTCTCTGAAACCGCTGGGCACAGAGCTAACATATTAAGCATGTAGCAATGTCAAGTGGTCCTCTACATAAATTGTGCCAATCATGCCCCTGGGGTCTAAACTGGCCACGCCCCGGGGCCCCTTAGCCCCCATAGACTTATAATGGAAAAAAGCTAAAAAAATCTTCTTCTCTGAAACCACTATGCCGTGAGCTTACATATGAAGCATGTAGCAATGTCAAGTGGTGCCCTATATAAATTATGCCAATCATGCCCCTGGGGTCTAAACTGGCCACGCCCCGGGGTCCCTTAACCACCATAGACTTATAATGGAAATAAAGGTTTAAAAAATCTTCTTCTCTGAAACCGCTGGGCACAGAGCTTACATATTAAGCATGTAGCAATGTCAAGTGGTCCTCTACATAAATTGTGCCAATCATGCCCCTGGGGTCTAAACTGGCCACGCCCCGGGGCCCCTTAGTTCCAATAGACTTATAATGGAAAAAAAGCTTAAAAAATCTTCTTCTCTGAAACCACTAGGCCCAGTGCTTACATATGAAGCATGTAGCAATGTCAAGTGGTCCCCTACATAAATTGTGCCAATAATGCCCCTGGGGTCTAAACTGGCCACGTCCCGGGGCCCCTTAGCTCCAATAGACTTATAATGGAAAAAAAAAGCTTAAAAAATCTTATTCTCTGAAACCACTAGGCCCATTGCTTACATATTAAGCATGTAGCAATGTCAAGTGGTCCCCTACATAAATTGTGCCAATCATGCCCCTGGGATCTAAACTGGCCACGCCCTTGGGCCCCTAAGCCCCTATAGACTTATAATGGAAAAAAAAGCTTAAAAAATCTTCTTCTCTGAAACCGCTAGGCACAGAGCTTACATTTTAAGCATGTAGCAATGTAAAGTGGTCCTCTACATAAATTGTGCCAATCATGCCCCTGGGGTCTAAACTGGCCACGCCCCGGGGCCCCTTAGCCCTCATAGACTTTTAATGGAAAAAGTGCTAAAAAAATCTTCTTCTCTGAAACCAATAGGCCGTGAGCTTACATATGAAGCATGTAGCAATGCCAAGTGGTCCCCTACATAAATTGTGCCAATCGTGCCCCTGGGGTCTAAACTGGCCATGCCCGGGGTCCCTTAACCCCCATAGACTTAAATGGAAATAAAAGCTTAAAAAATCTTCTTCTCTGAAACTGCTAGGCACAGAGCTTACATATTAAGCATGTAGCAATGTCAAGTGGTCCTCTACATAAATTGTGCTAATCATGCCCCTGGGGTCTAAACTGGCCACGCCCCAGGGCCCCTTAGCCCCCATAGACTTATAATGGAAAAAAAGCTTAAAAAATCTTCTCTGAAACCACTAGGCCCAGAGCTTACATATTAAGCATGTAGCAATGTCAAGTGGTCCCCTATATAAATTGTGCCAATCATGCCCCTGGGATCTAAACTGGCCACACCCTTGGGCCCCTTAGCCCCCATAGACTTATAATGGAAAAAAAGCTTAAAAAATCTTCTTTTCTGAAACAGCTAGTATTATTGGCTCACTTGAGCCGAAGGCTCATGTGAGGTATTGGTATGCCAATGGTCCGGCTTCCGTTCACATTTTCAAATAAGTATATCTTTAAAGCCACTTGGCCAATCATGATTAAATTTCATGAGAAGCATTATCCGATTGAGGGAGAAGATGCAGTATGTTTTGGGGTAGTTCAGATTGAAACTGGTGTTGCCATGGCAACATATAGCTCCCATAGACTTTCAATGGGACAAACTTAAAAAATTTTCTTCTCTGAAACCACTAGGCCCAGAGCTTACATATTAAGCATGTAGCAATGTCAAGTGGTCCTCTACATAAATTGTGCCAATCATGCCCCTGGGGTCTAAACTGGCCACGCCCCGGGGCCCCTTAGCCCCCTTAGACTTATAATGGAAAAAACAAACTTCAAAAATCCTCTTCTTTGAAACCACTAGGCCCAGAGCTTACATATTAAGCATTTAGCAATGTCAATTGGTCCCCTACATTAATCCTGACAAACCTGCCCCTAGGGTCCAAATTAACAATGCCTTGTTCCATTAGGAAGAACTTCAAAAAAAAATTATGCTCAAAGACCATGAGTCAAACAGCTAACTAAAATGTTCCTCAGGTGAGCGGTTAGGCTCATTGAGCCTCTTGTTTTTTATTCCTGCTCCAAGACATAGGTTGTGGGCACTCATTAGAACCACCTCAATGAGGCAGTTCTAACAAGAACCCACAACTTTCATCAGAAAATTAGCCCATTTTGGGGATGTGTGTTATTGTAATGTGAAGCCGAAATAATCAGAAATTGTTATCCTAATAATGAGATGTCTAGAGTTATGAACGAAAACCTTATATTACACAACTCTTGTTGGGATTAGAAACAAAACTTTGATTAAATCAAAACATAGGAAGATACAAAAAAAAACAATCATTGAAGAATCAAGGATGCGACATTGGAACAAAGTTAATGCTTTTGTCAACTAGCTCTAAAGGGCCTTAACCCTCATCCTGCTGAATATTTAAATTAGCCACTCCCATTCCTGAACAACAGCTAATCAGATTACATGCTGTAATATTTTCCTTAGAATTCACAAACTAAATGACATACAGTGTAGATCCTGATCAGATTGATTCTTCAGAAGCCATCTGATCTGGATCTACACTGTTTGCAAAGATAGTGGTTGTCGGGAACAGCAGGATAAGGGTTAACAATAAACCACAACTTCTTGGGCCTGAACAATAAACCACAAATAACACTGGTCATTTTAACACAGTTTTTGTTGTAACTAGGTTTAAAGATGCCTCCCAAAAATGTTGAGATTACATAGAAAATTACCGTGAATGGATCACACAAATATAATCTGAACATTTTTGTTTGGATGTGGCATGATTGTTCACCTAATGTGTCTGGGTTCTTTATACATATATGAGAGATTAATGTTGGTTTGAGATAGTATGAGAGATTTAAGGTTGTGAGAATATTAGAGATAAACTTTGGTTTGAGATATATGAGAGATTAACTTCAGTTTGAGATTTGGCTCATAAAATTACAAGGGTTAACAGTGAACTGAACAGTAATAATATGAGGACTGTTTAAATATGAATGCAACTAAGCACATAAAAATGATTCTGTGATAGATTTCGATGAAAAATTTATTTTGTCCCCTCAAAGTATTCCCCTTTAAGAGATGTACAAACTTTCAGTCTTCTGATCCAATCATTGAATGCATTTTGGTAGTCTTTTTGAGGTATACTATGAAGGCACTGGAATATTGCAGAACCGAGGTGTTTAGGCTGTACAAATTTTCGACCAGAAAGGTATTTTTTCAGCCGCGGGAACAAAAAAAGTCACACGGGACAAGGTCAGGGGAATACGGGGGATGAGGGAGTTCAACAACCTTTTCCTGCTTCAGATAGTCTTGCACAATGAACGCCTTGTGCCATGGCGCTAGCATTGTCATGTAGCACTCTGACATTGGCCAAACCAGTTGCGGGTCTTCGTTCTTTGAAATATTTCTTCAATTTTCGAAGAACTTTATTCTTGTAAAACTTCGCATTTACAGATTTGCCTTTAGGCACAGCAACCTGAATAGCAGGGCCCTGATTTGAAAAGAATATGGCATACATTACCTTCTTGACGCTCATGGTCCGCTTTGCAATGCATGGTCTTTTGCAATACTTTGTTGCCCATATTTTGTTCTGAATCTTTCGCTTTGGCTCAAAAAAAGTGAACCCATGTCTCATCACTGTGAAGACATTAGCGAAAGACCGTGCATTGTAATTTGGAAACTTTTTAAGCAACTTCTTGGCTCACTGAACGTGTGTCTGTTTCTGCTCATCTGTCAACAGATGGGGAATCCAATCTAGCACAGATATTTCTCATTTTCAAATCCCTTTTCAGAATTGTATGAGCTGCTCCTAATGAGATGCCAACCATACTAGCTATTTGCCTAGTGGTGTATCGTGCATCGGTAGCAACTATTTCTTTTACTCTAGCAACCATCTTGGCAGATGTTGCTCTTTTCGGCCGACGATCATGTGGTGCATTTTCTGTTGAGCCTAGCCCACAGCTGAATTTCTTACACCTACGAAAAACTGTCGGAAAAGACATTTCATTATGCCCATAAACCGAACATATTTCATCAAAAATGTCTTTGCACCGTATACGAAGAATACAACGATTCTTAATATAGGACCGTATTTCAACGGCGTACTCTGACCTTCCAACCATGTTTTGTATTAGTATACAAGAGTAGACAGTGTTTATCGAATGATATACATGGCTGAAGTGCATGGATTTTAACAAGTTTGGTATCAATGTATAGGCAAAATGTTTTTCTACGCTGTGATATTTATTTCCTGGTGATTTTCGCATTAGTGCATGAGAAAATGTTCTACTTGCATTCATATTTGAACAGTCCTCGTATTTTGAACCATTGAGGCCATTATTCTAAACAGGATTTTTTTTCTCTCTTTAATTTTTTAGGATCCCTATTTAACAAGCATAATTATTAGGTTCTACCACAAAATTGCGTATTTGGTATCAATTTTGAATATACAATCTACTTGGTGATAACCCATTTAGTACCGGAAACCCCTAAAGGGGTACTTGGCAAACAGTGCATGCCCAGATCAGACGCCGCACAACTTTTGCTAAAAGTTCAGTCATTGTCCTAATCAATTTTGAAGAAAACACAACCTGACACCCCTAAATTTTGAAATGGACTCCAACTATATATAAGGAGGAAGATTCCATCTGGTACAAAAAGGGTTAATACAGCTTGATTATTTGGTTAACAAGCAGTTTTGTTAGTTATTAACCCTTTCTGTACCAAATAGAATCTTCCTCCTACTATATACACCTCAACCTCGTTATAACACGGAACTCCGGGTCCAACCAACGGACCGTGTTAGTTAACCGAATCGTGTTATAAACGCCGACCGTATTTGTCACAGATCAACCATTGACACAATGGTGATCAATAGTTTCCCAAACAAGATGACGTGCAGTCCGGTTAATGGCCGTATTTCCCGACTAAAATGTGTTTAGAACTAATCAATGGCAGTAAATACCATGGCCCATCAAGTCAAACAAGTCACTTTAATCGAAACCAGCTTAAAAACCATGTTTTATATCCAGAAATCGTCCGATTTGACAGCGAGTATGACGCCATTTTGATAGCTGGTTCCCGGTTAACTTTGTTGTAACTGAGCGTCCGGAACCGTACCGAACTACAGAACCCATTAATGCATTTCAATGGGGAAATGACCGGTTAGACAATGATCAACGCTTACAAGAAATTTGAATTACCTCCCTTGAAATGTGTTACCCTTTATATCTTAGCCATTTGAAAAGATTTTTAATGGCGCACATGGTTTTTGAATGATTTTCTTACCGCGAAAATCGATCTTGAATATGTTTTATCATTTGTTTTATAAGCTGGAATAAATTTGACTTTCTTTTACATGCGGCTCTAGAAAATGAGTTTTATTGCAGTTGACCGATCACATCGTCTGCATTCATGTTTAAAATTTCTGTTGAGCAGTGATCCTTAACAGAGTGTGATAAATATTTTTTTCCGATTGTGCGTAACTGAATTCTTTAATCTCTTTATCTCACTAAGCCAACACTTTTGATTGTGCCAATTGGCAGTTCATGTTTATCATGCGTGTCAAGCTAAACAAGTTTATATACTGTATATTCAACTCTGCTGGAGGCCTGCAATAAATATCAAAAAGTACCGTTATAAACCGTGTTAGCTACCGTATTACCGCAGTCAAAAGTGAGAGGAAAATAAAGTTGTTGTGCTTAAAACCTGATACAGTCCTTGGATAATATTTATAAATGTTGGTTGGGGAAAATTTGGGGTCCAAACCAAAACCGTGTTATATCCGAATTCGTGCTGTAACGAATCGTGCTATAACGAGGTCCGAGTGTATCAGGAATCCATTTTGAAATTTAGGGATGTCAGGTTGTGTTTTCTTCAACATTTATTTGGAAAATGACTAAACTATTAGCAAACAGTGGAGGCCCTCATCAGACACCGCGTTCTGTCAGGGTACCTGTTTAGGAGTTTCTGGTACAAAAAGGGTTAAGAGGTTACAATGTACTTTCTTTTTCAGTGGTTGGTTAGTTTTATTATTAGAGGTTTTCTTACTAAATGGACCTTTCACTTTGAGGAATGTTTTTTGTATTATTTTTACTAACAGACCTTTAACTTTGAGGAAAGTGTTGTGTATTTTATTAAACAGACCTTTCACTTTGAGGAACATTTTTTGTATTATTTTTACTAACAGACCTTTAACTTTGAGGAAAGTGTTATGTATTTTATTAAACAGACCTTTCACTTTGAGGAACGTTTTTTGTATTATTTTTACTAAACAGACCTTTAACTTTGAGGAAAATGTTGTGTATTTTATTAAACAGACCTTTCACTTTGAGGAACGTTTTGGTATTATTTTTACTAACAGACCTTTAACTTTTAGGAAAATGTTGTGTATTTTATTAAACAGACCTTTCACTTATAGGAACATTTTTATGTCCCCGGTAGCGATAGCAGGGACATATTGTTTTTGCCCTGTCTGTTTGTTTGTTGGTTTTTACGTGGACAACTTTAACAATGGTCATAACTTTTGAACTGTTGGAGATAGAGTATTCATATTTGGCATGAACATTCCTTGTGACAAGAGCTTCACACGACCTACTTAAAAGAAAAAATAACATTGGTCATAACTTTTGAACCACTTGAGATACAGCCTTCATATTTGGCATGTATGTTCCTGGTGACAAAAGCTTTACATTCATGCAAATAATTTTGGCCTGTGACCTTGACCTTTGACCTACTTAAAATAAACAAATAACATTTTGTCATAACTTTTGAACCTTTTGGGATACAGCCTTAATATTTTGCATGTAGGTTCCTTGTGACAAGACCTTTACATTCACACAAAAACTTTTGTCCTGTGACCTTGACCTTTGACCTACATAAAAGAAAAAGTTAATATTGGTCATAACTTTTGAACTGTTTGAGATACAGCCTTCATATTTGGCATGTAGGTTCCTTCTAACAAGAGCTTTACATTCATGCAAAACTTTTTGACCTGTGACCTTGACCTTTGACCTACTACAAAGAAAAAATTAACCTTTTGGTCATAACTTTCAAGCCGTTTTGGATAGAGCCTTCATATTTGGCATGTAGGTTCCTTGTGATAAGAGCTTTACATTCATGCAAAACTTTTTGACCTGTGACCTTGACCTACTTTAAAAAAAAATACTATTGTTCATAACTTTCGAACTGTTTTAGATATAGCCTTCATATTTGGCATTTAAGTTCCTTGTGCCAAGGGCTTCCCACTCAAACCAAAAACCTTGACCTGTGACCTTGACTTTGAACTGTGACCAACTTTGAAAAAGAATGATCATGCCCGAGGACATGTTCCTGTTTCACAAACACATCTTGTTTGTATTATCTTTACTAAACAGACCTTTAACTTTGAGGAAAGTGTTGTGTATTTTATTAACTAAACAGACCTTTCACTTTGAGGAACGTTTCTTTTATTATTTTTAATAAACAAACCTTTAACTTTGAGGAAAGTGTTATATATTCTTGTTCCTTATGATAAGACACATTCAGTGACACAAACCTAGGGGTCACCAAGGGTGCTCCCTGGCCATGCTTCACCCCTTGACTTCACAAAAAACCATATATCAGAGAAACTGTTCAGAGCCCCACCCCTAAACCATATATATTCTTGTTCCTTATGATAAGATGCAATCAGTGACACCAGCATGCGGGTCCACCCAGGTTGCCATGGGCCATGCCCCAACCCTTTACTTCTTTAAAGTCCATATATCTCAGAAACCATACAGATCCCCACCCCTAAACAGTATATATTCTTGTTCCTTATGATAAGATGCATTAAGTGGCACCAACCTGGGGGTCTCCCGGGATATGCCCCGACCCCTCCACTTCATAAAAGGCCATTTATCTCAGAAACCATTTAGATCCCCACCCTTAAACCATATATATTCTTGTTCCTTATGATAAGACGCATTAAGTGACACCAACCTGTGCGTCCCCCGGGATGTGCCGGGGACATGCCCCACTCCTTCCACTTCATAAGATGCCATTTATCTCAGAAACCATTGAGATCCCCACCCCTAAACCATATATATTCTCATTCCTTACGATAAGTTGCATTCAGTGACACCAATTTTGGGGTCCCCTGGGATGTGCCGGGACCATGCCCAACCCAACCCCCTCCTCTTCGTAAAAGGCCAAATATTCCAGAAACCTTACAGATACCCACCCCTAAACCATATACATTCATGCTCCACCCCTTCACTTCACAAACGACCATATATCTGAGAAACTGTTCAGAGCCCCACCCCTAAACCATATATATTCTTGTTCCTTATGATAACACGCAATCAGTGACACCAGCATGCAGGTCCCCCCGGGGTGCCACAGGCCATGCCCCACCCCTTTACTCCATTAAAATCCATATATCTCAGAAACCGTTCAGATCCCCACCCCTTAACCATATTTATTCTTGTTCCTTATGATAAGACTCAACTTCATAATAGGCCATATATCTCAGAAACCATTCAAATCCCCATCCTATAATCACATATACAGTAAAACCTGTCTTAGTGGCCACCTCTATTAAGCAAGCAACCTGTCTTAAGCAAGCATGCCTTCAGTTCCCAAAAAAGGAAAATGCACTGAAATTTACCTGTATTAGGCAAGCACCTGTTTTAAGCAAGCACATTTTGATCATCCCGTAGGAGCTTGCTTAACACAGGTTGGACTGTATTCTTGTTCATTGTTATTAGACACATTCAGTCACCCCCATCCTTGGGTGTCCGCAGGGGCCATTTCTCTCCCTGCCACTTCATTAAAGTGCCTCATATCTCAGAAACCATTCCGATCCCCACCATTTAACCGTATATACTCTTGGTCCTTATGATAAGACTTATTCATTGACAACAATCTTGGGCTTTTCTGGGATCTGCCATGCCCGATACCCTCCATTGCTTAAAAGGCCTTACATCTCAGGAACCATACATACATATTCCCAAAGATAAACCATATATGTCTTTGTTCCTTTTGATAAGACACATTAAGTGACACCAACCAGGGCTCCATTGGGTCCATGCCCCGATCTCTCTACTTTTATAAAACACCTAATATTTCAGATACAGTCCACATGGGTGCTCATTTGGGTATGGGGTTTGTTTGGGAGACTTTATAATTGGTATAATAAAATCATACCATGTTATAATACATGGCTGCCATTGGGCAGTGTCCACCTGAGCTCAGGTTTATGAACTTTGGCTCTTTGGTTTGTTTGCTATGCCAAGTTTTGAGTTTCCATTGTCCTATAACAGGGAAAATTGAAAAATGACATTAATGCCTTTTTGAAGATATTTTGTCACACTTTCATAGAAATGTTCCTTTTATAATGTTCTTTTTGGCGTATTTGTTGCCACAGATGGGAAATTGTCAATTGTCAGATTCTGTTGGCCTGCAACAACACATTCAAGCGACATCGAATCTAAAGCCACGAGGCTTATTGGGTCCAAATTTTATCTGTAGCATCCTAGGGCACAGGGCTTCCATGGTTAATTAAAATACATTGCTGCCAGTGGGCAGTGGCCCCCTGAGCTCTGGTGAGCATTGTGGCCCATGGGCCTCTTGTTTGTATTATTTTTACTAAACAGACCTTTAACTTTGAGGAATATGTTGTGTATTTTATTAACTAAACAGATCTTTCACTTTGAGGAAAACAAGCGAACAAACCCTTAAAATCCCCCCCCCCCCCCCCCAAAAAAAAATATCTGAAAGTGCCGTCTGTTTATATGTCGTCTGCTGCATCTTCTTGCAAACTTTGAAAACATTTGTGCATTCAGGCAAACAGTATGGTCCCTGATCAGACTGCTCTATGATCTGGTTCCACGCTGTTTGCGATAATGACTTTTAAAGTTACAAGCAGACAACAGAGCAGACGACAGTTGTTGTGGTTGGCATATTATCCCATTGCATAGGGGGAAACCCATAAAGGGGTACCTTGGCAAACAGTTCAGGCCAAGATCAGACGCCGCAGAATGCGGCATCTGATCAGGGCCTGCACTATTTGCTAACAGAATTTTCCATCAAAAATAGAATAAAAAGGAAAAAATTGGCCTACCACTCGTTATATGGCAAATGAACTTGTCCTGCATATAGCACTGGAAAAGTCAACTAGCATACAGCAGGTTATGGGCTAACATTAGCAACATCACCATGGTATTTTTTTTCCATATTTGTAAAGCCAACAGAGAAGAAAAGAGCCCATATCAATCTCCAGCCATGTTCTTTAAATGTGGATTCTAATGCACTTGAGTATATAACGCGACATTTGATTGGAACAATTCTTTCCTTAGAGTGGCCCTTATACTAGACATGAAAAAATACATTGTGCCACCTGCCTAAATTGTTAACATTGTGCACTTGCACAATGTACTTATTGAGTATTGTGTGCAGTCTGGTATGGGTCATTGCTGATTAGTATTGTAACACCAGTTGATTTATTATACGCCCGTTTTGAAAAAAACAGTCCTATAATGTTATGGGGTCAGCGTCTGCCCGTCCGTCCGTAAACCTTTTTGTTTCCAGATAAATCCTCCTACAGTTTTCAACCGATTAATCTGAAACTTTGTAGATAATAAGACTATGAGGTGGACATGTGCGTAAAGTTTCAAGGTTAACCATACACCAAATATTAATAGAGTTATGCCCCTTTGAAAATTGCGGTAAACATTTTCGTTTCCGGTTAACTCCTCCCACAGTTTCCATCCGATTAACCTGAAACTTTGTAGATAGTAAGACTATGAGGTGGACATATGCGTTAAATTTCATGGTTATCCATACACCAAATATTAATAGAGTTATGCCCCTTAGAAAATTGCAGTAAACATTTTCATTTCCAGAAAACTCCTCCTAAAGTTTTCATCTGACCAACCTGAAACTTTGTAGATAGCAAGACTATGATGTGGAGATATGCATAAAGTCTTAAGGTTAACCGTACAGCAAATATTTATAGACTTATGCTCCTTTGAAAATTTGGGTAAACATTTTCATTTCCATACAACTCCGCCTACAGTTTTCATCCAATTAACCTGAAACTTTGTAAGTAAATAGTATGACTACAAGGTGGATATGTGCATAAAGTTTAACCATACACCAAATATTTATAGACTTATGCCCCTTAGAAAATTTAGGTAAACATCATTTCTGTATATTTCTTCCTACAGTTTTCATCTGATTAACCTGAAACTTTGTAGATAGTAAGACTGAGGTGGAGATGTGCTTAAAGTTTTGTGGTTAACCATACACCAAATATTAATAACATTATGACCCTTTGAAAATTTTGTTTACAGATAACGTCTGATCTACCTGAAAAATATGCTCATTTTGATAAAAACGGTCACATTATGTTATGGAGTTGGCGTCCACCAGAAACGCGTCCGTCCTCCTATCCGTCCATCTGCCCATAACAATTTCTTTTCGGGATAACGCCTCCTACAGTTTTCATTCAATCAACCTGAATCTTGGTAGATAGTAAGACTGATGTGGAGATATGTGTAAAGTTTCGAGGTTAATTACTACTGAATTAAGGTGTGGCAGATTTGGTCATGTAATTATTTTTCATTTATTAAGGCTGAAACTTGAAAAATAGTTACACCATGATGGAGCAGTGAATACTGTTTTCAGGTTTCAGTCCACCAAATATGAATTTGCCACGGGCGTATAATGCCCCGCTTGCGGAGCTCTTGTTTTTTAGCTCGGCTGTTTTCGAAGAAAACGACGAGGTATTGTCATAGCTCTGTCATCGTCTGCGTCGTCTTCGTGCAAAAACTTGGACATTTTGTAATATCTCTGTCATTACTGAACATATTAACTTGAAACTCGGAATAGTTTTTCATTATGAAAAGGGGAACTCATACCAATAGGTGAGGTAACTCTCAAAATTTCTTGGCACAGTTATGCCCCTTTTTCAACTTAGAATTTTTGTTTAACTAAAAGAAACTGCAGCCGAGCGTTGGCACCCGCATGCGGTGCTCTTGTTCATTCTTAATAATTTTGTCCAAAGTTAGGGTTAAACTAGCATGATTTGGATTATTGTCATGCCGACATGTAGCATAGCATGATATACAATTTCGGTTTTCCATCTGATCATTCATGCATTTTTTTCAACCCTGGCATTGACCTTAATGTTCAAGTTCAAATGTTTGATTTGGCCCCATTCACCATTTTTGCATTATTGGCTTTCTCCCAGCTTACACATTGTCAATATAAGAAAAACAGGTAACCAGACACAGGTCAGGGGTCTGGTGACCTGTTTTTCCAACCCTGATAACCTTCAGACTAGGAACCAGCAGATAATGCAAAAACAGGTGAATGGGCACTACATACCGTATTCGACCTATTTACCGCACTGTGCACTTAGTTTTTTCACAATTGTATGAAAATATTGTGGTGAAAAATCTACCTAATAAGCACACACTCAATACGAAAAAAATACGAAAAAAATGGCTTCCGATATGATTATTTTATAGAGTTGAATTTCAGCATAGTGATTCACCACATATACATATGATTGTCTGGGTCAAAGATGCAGCAAAACTCAATATGAATTTGTTGGGATGTTACTGTAAAGTGTGCGCTTGTGTATTTTTTCCATAAAAAGCTTGGGTATGCGCTTATAGGAGCATGTGCGGTAAATAGGTCGAATACAGTAGCCTTTTGTGGATTTTTGTTTTTGTTTTGAAATACACTGTTTTAACCCTAGTGAGGTTGCGAATTTGTACATGTAACATATCAGACAGCCTTAGACCTCTAAGGGAGGTTCAACTGATGCAACATATCAGACCTCTAAGAGAGGGCTGCAATGGTTGAGTGTGCCTCAGTAGTTGGTTCTCGTGAGTTAATCCCTTGCATATTCAGATGAGCATCTGTTTCTGTTTAATAATTATTTATTTTTCTGTGATATTTGTTTCTTTATTTTCAGATAAAGGCGATGGATTGGTAGGGGACAGAGCTCAGGGAAGGATTTAATTAAACATAGACTGTGATACAGGAGAAACATAATTATGCAACCATTCCAGCTGAGAAAACTGTAAACCAGACAGATTTTCAGTTGTTGAACCAGTCAAAGAAATATAAAATTTCAGACCAGCTGAGAAAACAGTTAAACCAGACAGATTTTCAGTTGTGATAACTAGTATATTTAACCAGTCATAAAAATACTAGATTTCAGACCAGCTGAGAAAATGGTAAACCAGACCAATTTTCAGGTGTGATAGCTGTAGTGATTAGAATCAGTCAAAGGAGTATTATATTTCAGCCCAGTTGAGTCAGCTGTAAACCAGGCAGATATTCAGTTGTGATAACTGTAGTGCTATTAGAAATACATGTACAATATATGTTAGATTTCATTTGAAAAAAAAAAAAACTGGAGTGAATAGAGCAAGGCCCAGTTGTTCAAAGCATCGTTAGCTGAATGAGCTTGTTAGTGGTCAAATTGTTAACTGTTCTAGCAAGTACGATGTCTAGTATAGTGTTATTTTTGCTGAGAAAAATGAGAGCAGCTTGCTGCTCACATTTTTTTTTTAGCAAAATTTAGTATTTTTTCATGTTAATTGATGAAAGTTTTAACAATATATTAACTAACGACATCGTTAGTTTTGAACAACTGGGCCCAGGTTATTGTTCAAAATGTGAACTCTTCTAGCTAGTACTATATCTAATAAATTGAAATTTATGCAGAGAAAAAAAAAACAATTGCAGATGCAACTCACTTTTTTTTTTCAGCAAAATATTGTTATATTTGCAAAGTTAAACTAACAATGTTTTTAAGCTACATTAACTCATCATGCTGTTCACTACAACCCCTATCTTTGGAAACAGTGTAGATCCAGATCAGATGGCTTCTGAAGAAGCCATCTGATCAGGATCTACACAGTTGACATTCAGTTTATGAATTTGTAGGAATAAATTACATCAAGTAATCTGATTGGTTCCAAGTCAGAAATGGGTGTGGCTTTACTGAATAAATAGTAAGAGAAGGCTTAGTATGATATACACAACTCATCATGTTTACAAATCTGTGCAATGAAGGCTCTTGTAAGCCCCACTTTATAGTGAGAAAAATGGGGTTCATAAAGGTATACATTATTTTTCATATTGTTTGTTTGATTTGAGGTTTACCATCCCCGTCAACACTAAAGGTCATTTTGGAGACGTTGCTTCCAATTTTGTGGGACTTTTACCCCACATTGAGATGAAATGACATCTCAAGCCCTGCCGCCCAGTGAAACCAATGGATGGTCCGACTGGCACCGCATTACCTGGGCAGGCTTAGATCCTCTAAGCGGTTTACCAGTACTCGTGTGTGGGTCGGTTTCAGCTCTGTGTGGAAGAATGATGCAGCCCATCTATTTCTTCAAGCCCCATTGGGCTTTTCATACTGATGCTCCAAGGCTGTGGCTACTTGTTAGAACCGCGTCACAGCATGCTAAAAGTCTGCGAAATGAACACCCCCGTACCCCCCAATTTATATATAGTAAACTTGTGTTTACAGGGGTATACATCATTTTTCTTATTTCTGCTCCAAGACATAGGTTGTGGGTACTCGTTAGAACCGCCTCAATGAGGCGGGTTATAACGAGCACCCACAAACTATGTTTGCAATATGCATAAGAAAAAATTCACAATTTTCATCTTAATGGGTTTTTTTTTTCGTCGGTAAAATCTACCATGTTTTTGTATAGATGAGTTTAGGCTGATTAACTTCCTTGGTTACGCTGCGCATGCGCAGTCTTGTGTGGCAAAAAATAATCAGTCGAGCCCATGTGTGTACAGTAAACTCAAGAAAAATAAGCTTTTTTAAGCATAGTGTTTGTCATTTCATCAACAACATTCATAGACTTTTATACTGCAGTTCAGCGGCCCCCGCCCATCGGGGCCGAAGAAATAGATGGGATGCATGATGCTTCCACGCAGAGCTGAAACCGACCCGCACACGAGTACTGGTAAACCGCTTAGAGGTTCTAAGCTTTCCCAGGCAAAGCGGTGCGAGTTGGACCGTCCATGCTTATAAACCCTATTGCTTTCATTGGGCGACAGGGCTTGAGATGTCATTTCATTCTCTGAGTAAGGGGGCCCTGAATAAATCTTTGACCTGACTTGACTTGCAACTAAAAATGAGCAGTTAAGCAAAAACATTACTGGCAGAGTTTCAGAAGCGATACTTTGAAAGCCCTGAACATGAAGGAACCATAGCCAGACTGGATTACACTTAGAGATTCGGGGCAAATCATATTAGACAGGGGGGCCTAGTGTAAAAGGTCGAAGACGTGGCTCGGTATCTCAGTCGGTAGAGTGTTTCACGGTACGGTATACGAGAGGCCATGCGTTCGCAGAGTTAAAACTGACCGCACATGCGTAATGGTAAACCACTATAAGCCACATCTTTTTTATTTGGCGACAAGGCTTGTAATTTCAATGTGGGTATAGGAAGCAACGTCTCAAAAAATACCCAAATAGTGCTAACGGGGACGACGATTTGTTTGTTTCTTTTGAGATTTAACGTCAATGTATAGGTAATTTTGGAGACGTTGCTACCAATTCTGTGGGACTTTTACACGATATTGAGATGGAATGACTTCTCAAGCCCTGTCGCCAAATGAAACCAATAGGGTTTATAAGCATGGACGGTCCGATTCGCACCGTTTTGCCTGGGCTGGCTTAGATCCTCTAATTGGTTTGCCAGTACTCGTGTGCGTTGGTTTCAGCTTTGCGTAGAAGCATCATGCAGCCCATCCATTTCTTCAAGCCTCGATGGGCGGGGTCGCGGGGACGGTGAATTTTAATATTCAAACAACGCTGTTACTGGTTGTAAACGATTGATTTTTATCACCCACATGTTGAATCCGTCAGGTTGGTAATCCTTCGATTCATCTTCACTGTCTCGCACCCGTCCATCGGGGCTTGGAGAAATAGATTTGGCTGCATGGTGCTTCCACGCAGAGCTGAAAATGACCACACATGGTTACTGGTAAACCGCTTAGAAGGACTAATATTGCCCAGGCCAAGTGATGTGAGTCAGACCGTCAAATGCATATAAGCCTTTTGGTTCCATTAGGCGGCAGGGCTTGAGAAGTCATTTCATCTCAATGTCGGGTAAAAGTCCCACAAACCTGGAAGCATCGTCTCCAAAATGACCTAATTAGTGTTGACCGGGACACTTAACCACAATTCAACCAACCAACCAATCATCTTCACTGTCGCATCGTTTGTCTTGCGATTAGCGCAACATGACGCGACCATTGTCAATTAATTATTATCCGATTATTAATTGTTTTGTGTTTAACGACACGTCAACCCATGTGGGTAATTTTGTCTCGTCTCCCAGAGAAAGGGAGAAAAAATATAGAAGAGATCTTAGGTTAAAGTAAAGGACAGCGGAGAAAGAGGAAAATGAATGGAAGTGTAGAAACGGAAGGAATAAGAGCCCTCCCCTCTACCCTTACCTGCTGCAAGGATAGCAGGTCTTACCCAATTGTAAGCCAATACCAGTTGAACGCCACAGTGACGCAAGACATACGTCACCTTTACCTTACGCTCTATTTAAAATTATCAAATTCAAAGAAATTTATAACGGATCAGTCTAAACAACAGTTAGTTTTTGCCACACAAAACTGCGCATGCGCAAAAATACGGAATCGTGGGATAGCATTTCCTTAGCGACCGGTGGCGTCCTAAACTCATCTATAGGCATGTTTTTGAAATGTAAAGGGCAACTCTAAAGAGCATCCACAACAAACATTTGGAGAATAACTAACTAGAGAGTGCAGTCATTGGCACACCATCTTAACTCTTATTATGCTGTTCGTGACAACCCATATCTTTGGAAACAGTGTAGATCCAGATCAGATGGCCATCTGATCAGGATCTACACTGTTTGACATTGAGTTTATGAATTTGTAGCAATAAATTACATCAAGTAATTTGATAATTTGATTGGTTGATAGATATAAATGGGTGTGACTTAGATGAATATTCAGCAAGATAAGGGTTAAAACCCTATGCTTTCTCCACAGCTGAGCCAAATATTACGTTGCTATTGCTCTTAGACACCCTCATGTAAGGAAGCCATGTTCTCCATTTGCACATCAGGCTTGAAGAAATATAAGGGCTGCATGATGCTTCCACGCAGAGCTGAATCCGACCCGCACACAAGTACTGGTAAACAGCTTAGAGGATCTAAGCCTGCCCAGGCAAAGCGGTGTGAGTGTCGGACCGTCCATGCCTATAAACCATATTGGTTTCATTGTACGACAGGGCTTGAGATGTCATTTCATCTCAATGTCAGGTAAAAGTCCCACAAAATTGGAAGCAATGTCTCCAAAATGACCTTTACAGTGTTGACGGGGACGTTAAACCGCAAATCAAACAAACAAAACAAAACCCACATGTAAGGAAGCCATATTAAAATTGTTGGTACTCTTTTCTAACCTCATTGAGGAGCTTCTAATGAGTACCCACAATCTATGTTCTTGAGCAAAAGTAAGAAAAGTAATCATACCCCTGTAAACCCCAGTTTTCATTATATAAAGTGGGGTTTACAGGTGTATTCATTACATGGAGGATCTTACATGAGTGTTCATGTATTATTGAATTTATTAAATGAGTTGAGGAAAAGGGATAAAATGTGAGGCCTTGCTGAGCATTTTCTCCCTTTTCCTCAACAAGTTTAACAAATTCAGCAATACATGAGCATGAATGCAAGATTCTGTGTATCATATGACTTTAAAATGCATTTTATTCACGATTGTTTAACAAAAAATTTCAATATTCCACCATTTGTTTGTTTGTTTGATTTGAGGTTTAACGTCCCCGTCAACACTGTAAAGGTCATTTTGGAGACGTTGCTTCCAATTTTGTGGGACTTTTACCCGACATTGAGATGAAATGACATCTCAAGCTCTGTTGCCCAATGAAACCAATAGGGTTTATTAGCTTGGACGGTCCACCTCGCACCACGGTTCCTGGACAGGCTTAGATCCTCTAAGCGGTTTACCAGTACTGGTGTGCGGGCCGGTTTCAGCTCTGCGTGGAAGCAGCATGCAGCCCATATATTTCTGCAAGCCCCTATGGGCGGGGCCGTCCGCCATTAGTAAACGAGACGTCGTTACGTTGTTAAGGACCTCATACATGTAACGTTACAGGGCGTATTTAACTGATTTGCATATTTAATCAACTATTGGATTATCCAATTTATTACATGGCGTTATTTACATTCTCAGATGTGACGTCATATGATAAATGAACTTATTGAGATATTGATGTGGTATGCTACTAGATACAGTTATGGTTGATGCTTTAGGTCTAAAAAGAGGTAACCACAAAAATACACAAAATTCGGACACCTGAAGGACATGCTGAAATTCTTCTAAATTTTTGACAATTTTGTTTAACAATCAAGCACGGAGTCTGGAAGGTATGGATGGAATGGCAAACAGTGTAGACCCTGATCAGACTGCTCCTTTAGGAGCAGTCTGATCTGGGTCTGCACTGTTTTCTTTGGCCTGTCTGTCCCAATACTAAGGATCATTACAGTACTCAGGATTGTGTAATTGCCCAATTAAATACAAATATCATCTATTCATTTCATTATATTTTAGGTACATGTACTTAAATAGTTCAAAGGTGAGTGGAGACAGCTTTGAAGGAGGCAACCCTTAATATCTATTTTTGTCTCTGCTCCCAAGGAGCAAATTTTCTAGTGGCAGACCCCATGTGGGAGTGCATTGAAAGCAGGTGCTGGTCCCAGGGGCTTAGATGTGTGCAAACACTTGCAGGTTTAATACCCACAAAGTTGGCAGCATTCTGTCATGGGTATTGATCGTAAAACCTGTGGTCATTCTCTCCCTTCCTCTGGTTTAAGAAGGGTAGATGCCAGTTTCTAGCAAAACATACTGTACTGGTAAGGCGTAAAACTGTCAGAAAATATGTTTTGTGGTATGATTTACCTTCAGCAATAATTAAAGGTAAAGAAACTGCCATATTCCCTACCATTTACACAAGGGAGACAACTTTTGAGACATACTATTTATCAGTACATTCTGCCTTTCAAGAACTTGAGTGTACTTCTGAAGTACATTAAGCAAACCCTTTTCCTGCTGATTACAATAACACCTGCTTTTACCAACAGTGTAGGTCCAGAGGCCATCTGATCAGGATCTACACTGTTTGACATTCAGTTTGTGAATTTGCAGGAATAAATTACATCAAGTAATTTGATTGGTTCAAAGTCAGAAATGGGTGGCTAAATTAATTATTCTGTGGGATAAGGGTTAAAGAGTTCGGGAGACAAAAGTAGTTTTGACAGAGTTACCTCCCCTGAAGGTGTGTCCATACCTGTTTAGAAGTTTTATGTTTCTTGTTAGGTTGTTGATCCAAATAGTTTATTAAATATTATTTGTAAATATAAAAATTGTAAATAGTGTATATTTCATCATTTCTATATATAGCTGTACAGCTGAGGGACTAACACATAAAATTATGTATTTTTTTTTTTTTAACCTTATACATGTATATTATTCTCTGAACAGTGATTTGAATGATTTGTACACTAGTAAGCATCTGCTGATAAGCTATTGGCTTCCAGGCTCAGTTGTTCAAACCATTGTTAGCTTTATGAGCTTGTTAGTGGTCAAAATGAAAAATGTTTTAGTAATTATCATATCTAATTATTAGAGTCCCGTCCCTATATGACCTTAGTTGTTGGTAGGATGTAAAACTCACACACTCATACACACATCTAAAAGAGTGGTATTTTTGCTGAAAAATGTGAGTAGCTTTTGCATATGCAAAAGCTACTCACATTTTTTCAGCAAAAATGTAAGTATATTTGTCTTAATTGAATTATCTAAGTTTTAAATAAGTTCTGAAGTTAGATCCTTTGGAAGCAAGGAATACATCAAATAAACGAAAATAGCAGACTCGGTTTTATTGAGTCTGTTCATGACCAGTACTGAAATATGCAACACCGGCCACACCCTCTAGCACCGGCTTAAGCAGAACTCTATTTTCAAAATGATACCAAATGAACTCAATGATCCCAAAGGACCAGAAAATATAATCTGCACTATGGTGATGTACGGGGAGACGTTTTACGGCCGCCACACAGCACAACACCAGCTACAGTGAAAATAAATAAGTTCTGAAGTTAGATCCTTTGGAAGCAAGGAATACATCAAATAAACGAAAATAGCAGACTCAGTTTTATTGAGTCTGTTCATGACCAGTACTGAAATATGCAACACCGGCCATGTAAATATGTTTACTAACTACATTGTAAGTTTTGAACAACTGTGCCCAGATCTCGTCAGCTGTATATTATATAAACTATGTCATGTGAAAATATGTCTTGACATATGTACACAAGATAACATCATGTTAACAAGTTGGCGTAAAAAGTGCCCTTGAATCCCTCTACATATATAGAGAAAAGTTGGGTTTAGAAGGGAAAACATAATTTTTCTTTACTTCTGCTTCAAAACATAGGTTGCAGGTACTTTGTATTGGCATTTAACAGCCCATTCAACACTATTTTAGGTGATTTTGAGCAGAGCAGTTTACCTATTCCCACTTTCCTGGGGCAGGCTTATACATAACTGGTTAACCAGTACAGTGCACATTCTTTTGCCAGAAACTGACAACTGCCGTTCTTGAATCAGCGGAAGGGAGAGAATGACCATAGAAAAGATTTCATAATAGTCTCCTCGAAAGAATGTTGCCGACCCCGGCAGGTATCAAACCCGTGTCCCCCTGATCACTAGTCAGATGTGCATCTGACTGAGCTACCGAGGCCGGCGCAGGTACTTGTTAGAACCACCTCAATGAGAACCTACAATCTAGAATATATACCCTTGTTAACACCACTTTTCCCTCTATAAAAGGGGTTTGCAAGGTATTCCTTACAGACTTGTTAACATAATGCATATGAGCCCCGCCAAGCGAATTTGTATCTTCGAGCATTCCGTCATGACAAATTTTAACAGCGCATGCCCAGCCATTCAGAGGGGCCAGGGATATGGCTTTCTGTCTGAAGGTTCCTCTTGATTCACTGCTTGTATGAGCGAGCAGCGAAGGTACTGGCGAGACTGCGCGGATGCGCAGGCTCGTCTGAACCTTCGCTGCTCGCATAGGCGATAAGTACCAAAATCGCTTGACGGGGCCCATATAAAAACATACCCTTTCAATTGGGCTTGACATTTCTTCAAAAAATATCTAGCCTAATCTAAGTTTTTGCTGGTCATGTATATATGCAGTCTATATAGACAATTTTACTAAAGATTTTATTAGAAAAAGTTACTTTGCTCAAACCTACATGCATGCTTGCTATATTGCTTACCTGTGTTTGTAGTCAAAACAAACACATGTTCATGTTTTTCAAATGTCTCAGAGTTCAAAGTAGTCAGGAAATGGTGTAGATATGACTTTGGAAAAATGGAAAAAAAAAACAACATGTTTTCCTTGCTAGCATCATGGGAACTAGTCCGTGAAATGAAGACACCCCCCCCCTTATACCCACTTTATATAGAGAAAACTGGGGTTTAAGGGGTTATACATTATTTTTCTTATTTTTACTCAAAGACATAGGTCGTGGGTGCTCGTTAGAACTGCCTCATTGAGCATCCACAACCTATGTTGGCAGTATTTATAAGAAAAATATCAGGGATTTTCATCAGAAAAGTAGCCATTTTGGAGATGAGAAATATGCACTTTGCCGCACGGGTGTGTTATCGTAATGCATGTGTATATGAGTGGTGGGATGGGGGTGGGGACACCTGCTTAATAAGGATAGTCATATTCTTCTGCTGTAGAGGCTTTATATGTGTTTATTTGCTCAAACGGCTACATTCCAATCATTTTTATTGAATTGAGAAAGGGGGTGCACTTTCAGGCTACTCTTTTTGAAACCTTCTTGTCTGTCTCTTATCGGTAAGAATCCACACTAAAGGGCATGTGAACACCTGGCAGGTTTTTCCACCATTTTTCAAAGGGAGACAACTTTCTTGGCTTCCTGTTTGCTTTTCTATAAGCGCTATCCCACTGAAAAAGGGGTCTACTCATGAAGGAAAGAATTTGCTTCTCAGGAGCAAATTCTTTCCTTTAAGAGATGAGCCCTACTGACATGAAAGACAAAAATACTTTCGCAGGCATTGCCTCCTCTGAAGGTGTTCCCATTCCCTTTAAAGGAGAGAAACTGCTACAGAGGACCATCTGCTCAATCTAATCAGAGGCCTTTTTGAGCACCATTGAAGTAATGCTTCTTTAAGTTGAGCTGGATGGCTGTGTCTTGATTCAGGAAGCACTTCTTTTATTTAGGAATCTAAAAACTTGTATGAAAGTCTCAGAACCTTTGTTTGGCTCCGAGGCTCCTGAAGGCTTGTATGAAAGTGTCAGAACATTTATCTGGCTTTAAAGTTCTTAAACACTTGTTATACCCCCGGCATACGAAGTATGCAATGGGGGTATATAGTTTTTGTCTTTTCCGTCTGTGTGTCCGTAAACAATTATTTTGTGTCAAAGATATCTCAGGAACTGCTTCACATAGAAACTTGAAATTTTGCACACATGATCAGTATGTCTACTTGTATTGTGGGAAAGAAAATAAGGGCCAAGGGCAAGGGGTCAGGCCTTTTAGAGTTATTTCCCTTTGTAGTTCTTGTTTCAGCTGAGGTGATGGCACTGGCCGGGTGTATACGTGCCCTACTGGGCACTTTTGTCTAGTATGAGAGTGTAGGAATATTTGTCTTGCTCCAAAGCTCCTTTACACTTGTGTGAAAGTGTGGAACATATGTCTGGCTCCATTGCTCTTTAACACTTGTATGAAAGTGTTGGAATATTTGTGTTGCTCCATAGCTCTTAAACACTCCTATGAGAGTGTTGGAATATTTTTCTGGCTCCAACGCTCTTAAACACTTGTATGAAAGTATAGGAACATTTGTTTTGCTCCATAACTCTTAAACACTTGTATGAAAGTGTCAGGACATTTATCGGGCTCCATAGCTCTTAAACACTTGTATGAAATTGTCAGGACATTTATCTGGCTCCATAGCTCTTAAACACTTGTATAAAAGTGTCAGGATATTTATCTGGCTCCATGAGCTCTTAAACACTTGTATGAAAGTGACTGAACATTTATCTGGCTCCATAGCTCCAAATTACTTGTATGAAAGTGTCAGAACATTTGCCTGGCTCCAAAGCTCCTAAACACTTGCATTATAGTGTTAGAACCTTTGTCTGGCTCCATAGCTCCTAAACACTTGTATGAAAGTGATAGAACATTTGTCTGGCTCCATAGCTCTTAAACACATGACTGTAATACTATGAAAGTGTTGGAACATTTATCATTTATCTTGTCTCCATAGCTCCTAAACACTTGTATTAAAGTGTTAGAACCTTTGTCTGGCTCCATAGCTCCTAAACACTTGTATGAAAGTGATAGAACATTTTTCTGGCTCCATAGCTCTTAGACACTTGTATAAAAGTTTCAGAACCTTTGTCAAGCTCCATAGCACTTAAACACTTGTATTAAAGTATTGGAATATTTGTCGGGCTCCTAAGCTCATAAAAACTTGTATGAAAATCAAAAGCCCCTAAACTATTTCCATCTCCTGGCTTATGAGTAGCCTTCATTTTTTTTTTTAATTATCCCTGTTTCAAAACAAATTACCCCACAACCTCTTTATAACACTATAGTTGGGGTTCAGAGCAGAAACCGTGTTAAACAACCATGTTATATCCAAGCAAAAATGTATAGATTATATAGAAAAATTACCATTTACGGTCGTCTTTACAGTTTTTTGGATCCATCTTGAAACCATGTAATATTGAAACCATGTTATATTGAAACTGTGTTATATGAACCGTGTTATAATGATTCGTGTTGTAACAAGGTTGTGATGTACCATGGTCCCAAAGGTGTTCAAGCCATTGAAGTTTGACGGCATTTTTGCAACTGTAATATATGAATGTTGAATTGCTATTAGTTACTGTAGCAGTTTTACACATATACATGTTTATATGAACATTCAGTTCATACCCATAGGACACTACTTACACTTGTATGAATTTTGAATTCCTACTGTACAGCACATGTGTAAAAGTGCAGTTGATATATTGTATTTTGCTGTGGTTGAGGTTACCAGAGAAACCATTATCATAGGAACAGATAAGGGGTATTTTGTGATAATTCATTACGAAAACACGCCTATATAATTTTGACCCCCTGGAACCCGAACTTTATATAGCAAAACTGGGGTTTACAGGGGTAAACCTTATTTTTCTTATTTTTACTCTAAAATATAGATTGTGGGTACTCATTAGAACCGCCGCGATGAGGCAGTTCTAACGAGTACACGCAAGCTATATTTTGAGCAGAAATAAGAAAAATATGCCAATTTTTCCTCTTAAAATTTTCGTTTTTCCCAGGTAAAATTAACAATGTACATGTATTGTTTTCGTAATGCTCCATAAAAACCTATGTTGTGGATATTCATTAGAACCACCTCATGGTGAATACACACAACATAGGTTTTTACGGAGAATTGACAAAAACTATACTTCAATTATCACAAAATACCCACTTTATCTGTAATTTATTCATAAAATGTATATAAACTATAAAATATATTGTGAAATGAACCTTTGGAGGAATTACTTGATGAAAGTTTTTATATCCAAAACCATGTTTAATGAATAATGTCATTTGCAAGACCTCTGTGTCATGATTGTTGATAATGACAGAATTGTGAAGTGATGTAGTATGACACATGAATTTTAGTTTAAATGTATTTATTCACAGAAATACATACATGCAAATATACAACACAAATAAATATGTTCATTCTTGAAAGAATTTGAAGGGAAGCTTAAAGCTTATTTAGTTCATCTGAACACAAAGTCATGAATTTTGACTTTATTAATACCACCTTCTTTTATGAAGCCTATATATGATAGGGTACTGTGTTTAACCTAAATATTTGAACACCTCATTTCCTTACCATACTTGCTCTAAAATTTGAACAAGTACAATTTACTGTAAGCACAGGATGTTACGAATGTGTCAAACAATGTAGACCCCGATGAGATGCCGCAGAATGTGGCATCTCATGTGTTTACACTGTTTGCTCAGGCCTGTCCGAATACATATGGTAAATACGGTACATGACAAAGCCTACAAGAACACCTGTGTAACCGGCAAAGACAGATCAGCCTGCACATCCATAGCCCCAGATAAGAGGGGGTATCCCCATACTATTTTTCTTATTTCTGCATAAAAACATATGTTGTGGGTACTCATTAGAAGCGCCTTGCCAAGGCGCTTCTAATGAATACCCACAACATACGTTTTCATGCAGAAATAAGAAAAACATCAGTACTAGAAGTTTTAATATTGTGTTAACTACAATGCTTTCCTTGGCTTTGAAACAAACCAAACTTTGATTAGTTAGGGTAAATGTGTTATGGTGTTGTTTGTTTGTGGATTTGTTCTGTTTTATAGAACTATACGTACATGTATTTCATAGGTTTGATTCAGATAGTCTGTTTAAAATAGGTTCATTACCATAAAACAACAATGTGACATAGTGCATTCTATCATTTTGCCAAAAATGGTTATTTTTCTGATGCAGTTTTGTGAAATTTTCCTTATTTCTGCTCCAAACATATGTTGTGGGTGCTAGTTAGAACCACCTCATTAAGGAGACCTCCTCATTGAGGTGGTTCTAATGAGCATTCACAACATACATCTTGGAGCAGAAATAACCCAGCTTGCACAAAATAGCGGGCCAACATCGGGCCGACAGCGATACAACATTGACACATCGTTAATAGCTATACATAGCTAATGTTACATTTGTTGAAACCTTCCGACGTTAAATAAAATTTGTATCTGTATATGACGTTGGCCCGACATGCTTTGCTGGCTGGGAAGAAAAATAATCTAAATTCCCTTAAAACTCCACTTTTCTCAATATAATAAGGGGTTTATTTGGGTGTTCATTTCACAGACTTGTCAAGGTGATGTTAAACATGATTGTGACCAGTTAACCCTGTATCCCATCAAAAGTGCCAGATAACATGTTGCATACACCTGATATTTTCAGACATATCTTCAATAAGACAACTTTGGTAACTGTCTGTAGATGTTCGCATAACTATTCACTTTTCAAGGGGAATGGTAACACCTTCATGGGAGGCAGCTCCTGCAAAAATATTTTTGTCTCCTGTCCATAGGGATCAACTCTTAAAGGAAAGAATTTGCTCCTGACGAGCTAATTCTTTCCTTTTAAGAGTAGATTTGCTCCTGAAGTGCAAATTCTTTCCTTTTAAGAGTAGATCCCTCTTTCAGTTGGACAGGGCTTATAGAAAAGCGAAAAAAGAAGTCCTGAAAGTTGTCTCCCTTTGAAAAATGGTGGAAAAATCTGCAAAGTTTTCCCATTCCCCTTAAAATGGGGTTAACTCTTTAAGGAAAGAATTTGCTTTTGTGGAGCAATTTCTTCCTTTTAAGAGTTGACCCACATAGATTTGGTTTGTTCGAGTTTATGTTTAATGTCCTTGTGGAGACGTTGCTTCCAGTTTTATGGGCCTTTTGCCTGTCATTGAGATGAAATGACATCTCAAGCCCTGTCACCCAATGAAACCAATAGGGTTTATATGCATGGGCGGTCTGACTTGTGCCACTTTGCCTGGGTAGGCTTATACCTAAGAGGTTTACCAGTACTCGTGTGTGATGGGTTTCAGTTCTGTTTTGGAAGCACCATGCAGCCCAGTCTATTTTTCCAAGCCCCAATGGGTGTGAACCCTGACCCATGTAGATGGTAGAGACAGAAGAATTTTTTAAAAGAAATGTGTCCCCTGAAGGTGTGTACCTTAGCTTCATGTATACGTGTCATTCGATTGAGTGTCTGTTTCAAGTTATCCATCTTATCATATTCAGTGAAAAGCTCTTAGAATAACCTGTCCAATGCACAGTCCTTTGATATCCCCTATTTTGTACTGAATGGAATCATCCACCTTATATAAAGCAAGAGTCCATTCCAAACTTTATGAATGTCAGGTTGTGTTAATTTGAAAATGTATGTGGAAAATGGCTGAAGGTTTTGCAGACAGTGTAGGCCCTAATCAGATACCACAATTTGTGGCATCTGTTCTAGGCCTGCATTGTTTGCCAGTTTCGCTTTTTGGAGTTTCTCATACAAAATGGTTTAAGAGAATTGAGAACACCTTCAGGGGAGGCAACTCCTGTAAAAGTATTTTTGTGTCCCATGTCAAAAGGGGGCAACTCTTAAAGGAAAGAATTTGCTCCTGAGGAACCAGTTCTTTCAGAGTAGATCTCTTTTTCAATGGGACAGTGCTTATAGAAAAGTGAACAGAAAGTCCCAAAAGTTGCCTGCCTTTGAAAAATGGTGGAAAAATCTGCCAGGTGTTCCCATTCACCTTAACCCATTTTGTACCGGAAACCCCTAAACAGGTACCCTGGCCATTACGAGAACAAGCTTATATAATTTTGACCCCCTCATACCCCACTTTTATACAGTAAAACTGTGGTTTAAGGGGGTATACATTATTTTTCTTATTTCTGCTCATCGAGGCGGTTCTATCGAGTCCCCGCAATCTATGTTTTGAGCAGAAATAAGAAAAATATCTCAATTTTTCATCTTAAAATTTCTAATTTTTGGCCCAAAAATTGGCAATATATTTGTATAGGCGTGTTTTCGTAATGAAATAGTGCAATCCGGGATCAGACGCTGCAGAATGTGGCGTCTGATCAGGGCCTACACTATTTGCAAAAAGTTCAGCCATTTTCCAAACCAATTTTGAAGAAAACACAGCCTGACACCCCTAAATTATGAAATGGACTCCTGCTATGTATGAGGAGGAAGATTCCATTTAGTACGAAAAGGGTTAAACAATTCCTTGATGAACATTTGGCTTTTGATGGTTTTAGGGTTGAATTATTTTCTAATAATCATCATAGATGTGATAAATTGTTATAACTCTGAGAGATTTTCCATTTTGATGAGGGAGATGCTTAATAAATGTGAAGAATGTACGGGGAAATTCTCAGTTCACATGAGGGAGACTCCAAAATTTTGGCATAGTTTGGGTAAAAATTAGTGTCTGAATGAGGGAGTCTTCCTCCTGATGAGGGAGGTATCACATGTATGAGTCATAATCATTGTCATTATAGCTGAGACTTTTATGTTGAAGAAGGGTTTGAAATAAAAAAAAGGGAACTAACAGTTTGTTTTTATATTCATTCCATCATTAAAACAAATATGGTATTTACTACTGTAAGTAGAACACAGTGTGCTCTTTTAATATCATTCACCTTATTAGCTCACCTGAGCCGAAGTCTCATGTGAGGTATTGGTATGCCAATGGTCTGGCGTCCGTTCACATTTTCAGCTAAGTAAATCTTTAAAGCCAATAGCCAATCATGATTAAATTTCATGAGAAGCATTATCAGGTTGGGGGAAAAGATGCATTATGTTTTGGGGCAGATCAGATGGAAACACTTGTTGTCATGACAACATATAGCTCCCATAGACTTACAATGGGAACAACTTAAAAAATCTTCTTCGCTGAAACCACTAGGCCCAGAGCTTACATATGAAGCATGTAGCAATGTCAAGTGGTCCCCTACATAAATTGTGCCAATCATGCCCCTGGGGTCTAAACTGGCCACGCCCCGGGGTCCCTCAGCCCTCATAGACTTATAATGGAAAAAAAAGCTTAAAAAATCTTCTCTGAAACCGCTAGGCACAGAGCTTACATATTAAACATGTAGCAGTGTCAAGTGGTCCCCTACATAAATTGTGACAATCATGCCCCTGGGGTCTAAACTGGCCATGCCCCGGGGTCCCTAAGCCCCCATAGACTTATAATGGAAAAAAAAAGCTTAAAAAATCTTCTTCTCTGAAACCGCTAGGCACAGAGCTTTAATATTAAGCATGTAACAATGTCAAGTGGTCCTCTACATAAATTGTGCCAATCATGCCCCTGGGATCTAAACTGGCCACGCCGTGGGCCCCTTAGCCCCCATAGCCTTATAATGGAAAGAAAAAAGCTTAAAAAATCTTCTCTGAAACTGCTAGGCACAGAGCTTTCATATTAAGCATGTAGCAATGTGAAGTGGTCCCCTTCATAAATTGTGCCAATCATGCCCCTGGGGTCTAAACTGGCCACTCCCCGGGGCCCCTTACCCCCCATAGACTTATAATGGAAAGAAAAGCTTAAAAAATCTTCTTCTCTGAAACCGCTAGGCCCAGAGCATATATATTAAGCATGTAGCAACGTCAAGTGGTCCCCTACATAAATTGTGCCAATCATGCCCCTGTGGTCTAAACTGGCCACGCCCTGGGGTCCCTTAGCCCCCATTGACTTATAATGGAAAAAAAAGCTTAAAAATCTTCTCTGAAACCGCTAGGCACAGAGCTTACATATTAAGCATGTAGCAGTGTCAAGTGGTCCCCTACATAAATTGTGCCAATTATGCCCCTGGGGTCTAAACTGGCCATGCCCCGGGGTCCCTAAGCCCCCAAAGACCTATAATGGAAAAAAAGCTTAAAAAAATTTCTTCTCTGAAACCGCTAGGCACAGAGCTTACATATTAAGCATGTAACAATGTCAGATGGTCCTCTACATAAATTGTGCCAATCATGCCCCTGGGATCTAAACTGGCCACGCCGTGGGGCCCCTTAGCCCCCATAGACTTATAATAGAAACAAAAGCTTAAAAGATCTTCTCTGAAACCGCTAGGCACAGAGCTTACATATTCAGCATGTAGCAATGTGAAGTGGTCCCCTTCATAAATTGTGTCAATCATGCCCCTGGGGTCTAAACTGGCCACTCCCCGGGCCCCTTAGCCCCCATAGACTTTTAATGAAAAAAAAAAGCTTAAAAATTCTTCTCTGAAACCAATAGGCCCAGATCATATATATTAAGCATGTAGCAATGTCAACTGGTCCCCTACATAAATTGTGGCAATCATGCCCCTGGGGTCTAAACTGGCCACGTCCCGGGGCCCCTTAGCCCCCATTGACTTATAATGAAAAAAAAAACCTTAAAAATCTTCATCTCTGAAACCACTAGGCCCAGAGCTTACATATTAAGCATGTAGCAATGTCAAGTGGTCCCCTACATAAATTTTTGCAATCATGCCCCTGGGGTCTAAACTGGCCACACCCCGGGGCCCCTTACCCCTCATAGACTTTCAATGGAAAGAAAAGCTTAAAAAATCTTCTCTGAAACCGCTAGTATTATTAGCTCACCTGAGCCAAAGGCTCATGTGAGGTATTAGTATGCCAATGGTCCAGCGTCCGTTCACATTTTCAAATAAGTATATCTTTAAAGCCACTTGGCCAACCATGATTAAATTTCATGAGAATCATTATCCGATTTGGGGAAAAGATGCAGTATGTTTTGGGGCAATTCAGATTGAAACTGGTGTTGCCATGGCAGCATATAGCTCCCATAGACTTGCAATGGGAAAAACTTAAAAAATCTTCTTCTCTGAAACCACTAGGCCCAGAGCCAATCCTGCCCCTGGGGTCTAAACTGATCACCAGTTAGATGCTATCTGACTGAGCTACGGAGGCTGGCTTTCCTTCCCTGGAACCAAAGGTCCAAAGCTTAAATATTTAGTATGTTGCAACATTAACTGGTCACCTACATTAATCCTACCAAACATGCCCCTAGGGTCCAAATTGACAATGCCATGTCCCATTAGGAAGAACTTAAAATATATATGTTCAAAGACCATGAGACAAACAGCTAACTAAAATGTTCCTCAGGTGAGCGGTTTGGCTCATTGAGCCTCTTGTTTGCATTAACTGCTGGTTCCTAGTCAGAAGGTTATCAGTGTTGGAAAAGCATGTAACCAGACCCCCCCCCCCCCTGATCTTGAGAGGTTAGGGGGGTCTGGTTACCTGGTTTTCCAATATTGACAATGTGCAAGCTAATAATGCAAATATGGTGAATACTGTATGTCAAATCCTAAAACTTCGGACACCTTGAGGACCATCAGAAAATATCAGTTTTAGAGATATGGAAGAAAGCATTATGTCACAAGGATGTATTTTCCCAATATATTACGAAAACACGCCTATACAAATAAACCCGACCTCGTTATAGCACGATTCATTACGGCACGAAATCGGATATAGCACGGTTTTGCTCTGGACCCCAAATTTTCCCCAACCAACATTTATAAATATAATCCAAGTTTTCGGGCTTCTCCAGACTTTTGGATGAGTCCTTAAACCGAGGTTCCGTTTCCATATGCCTCAGCTGTTCGTGGGACTTAAAACTCAGACACACTCACTCACTAATCCAAGGTTTCTATCAAGTTTTAAGCACAACAACTTTATTTCCCTCCGATTTTTAAGCGCGGTAATACGGCAGATATTACTGTAGTTGTCACGGTCAATAACGGTAATTGCAGACATGTCATAACAGCTTATCCAATTAGCAATTAAACTCCGTTCAGAAAATCTGAATCATCGATTTTTTCGTTTCTTCCTTTTAATACTCATTTTAGCCCATACATCACTATGGGAAAGTTTTAGACCTGACCCTCCGCCGACTTCTCCAGCAAGCCGCATGCCTCTGCGACAGTCAGGAAAGGCTGTGATTATTTGGAGAAAATTGCAAAACAAAGAAATGAGACCACAGACTAAGTCCATTTGACGATGATTGTCAGGTGAAATGATAAATATTCAAATACATGTGACACACTATATAAATAGATATGCAATTACGACACACTTTACATTGGAATGGCCAGATAGAGGCTCACTATGAGTGACATGGAGCCTCTCTTAAGGTCAGTCTTCTTGATACGTTTTCTTAGTCCTTTCGGCCACCTGTCTATAGGTCAGTCATTTGAAAATTCGATTGGAAGACAAGTTCAGACGGGACCTCTATTGGATGGGGGAACGGATGTTTGTTCCCGTCATTCGGGTGAAATGACCACGATGGCCGCTAAGCCCATGTATGGTCAAACACTTTGAAACTCATCTGGTCTGGAATCAAACTGTCAGCGGTATTTGAAATAGGTATGCATCTGTGACTCCGCATGGTTTCGTTTCCAAACGAAGATCATATTGTTAACAGAGGTCTCATGGGAGACTTGGTAGTTGTGGCATGACTGGATAGATGGATAAGGATAAGGATGATAAAAAGGATGAGGATGGCTGGCTGGATGGATGCTGTGTGTATGTATGTACGTACGTGCGTGCGTGCGTGTGTGTGTGTGTATGTGTGTATGTGTGTGTGTCGTTCGAGCAATAGCGTTAAACTTTTTTATCTATTTATTTTTTTTGATGGATTTGGAAATTACTTGGCAAAAATATTAACCGTTACGATACGATGTGTCGCGCGTAAGGCCCAGGACGGTTCCTTCAAGGTAGGGGTCCTTCTTAGCGGTCAAAGGTTAAAAGGCGATTGTTTTCGTGTCCGGACAAAAACTTCCTTATGCCTGGATGGATTTCCAAATAACGTTAATGATAATCATTATAAGACTATGGGTCACGCGAATGGCCCAAGTCGGTACCTCCAAAGTCATGGTCCTACTTAGAAGTCAAAGGTCAAAAAGGTGTTTTATCATGTCCGATCAATGACTTTTATTATTATTTTTAAAATCACATGGAAGAAATGTAAAACCATCGTAAGACGATGGGTCTTGCGCAAGACATATGTCGGTACCCCTAGGTCAAAGTCATACTTAGAGGTCAAATGTCAAATAAAAGGCATTGTCCGTGTCCAGTCAGTAGCAATCGTATTTGTTTACCATCCTCAGAAGTTTTTTGTGGCTTGCTAGACCCAGGTGGATGCCACCAAGGCCAAGGTCATCTGTAGAGATCAAATATCAAAAAGGGTCTTTTTGAGTCATGTCAATAAGTTTCGTATTCCTGCATGGATTTTAAAATCACGTGGCCAAAATGTTAATCAATATCAGATGATGTGGCATACGTAAAACTCAGGTCCGTAGCTCAAAGGTGAGGTCATAAATGTTTTCCTCACACAGACTATACATAACACTCATTTCTGTGTCCAATGTCATATGGCGGGGCATCCGTGTCCTATGGACGCAATTCTAGTTTCTTTCTTCTTTTTCTCTATCCCATCTTTCGATGGTACCTTTGTCGGAAAACGGCTTAGGATGAATGGCTCTACTAGGCTCGGCCGTTGACCACCGGTTGTTATCTGGGCGAGGGTGGGGGTGCGATCTCACATCAGTACTTGTAACTGGCCGGCCCGACGAGGCTTTAACAGTTGACCACAAGGCATAGCATTCACTGTCGTAACAAATTAATTATCCCTGTTTCGCTCACCTTCGTGCGTATTAGAGAGAGAGAGAGAGAGAGAGAGAGAGAGAGACGAATATAAAGGGTTCGCAAAAATGCTTTTCGTGTGCAATTTATTCCAAGGCCGAAAAAAGACATTGTACTTTGAATCTGAGAATAAAGTTACACTGGTGTATACATATGTCTCTTGATAGAATTCTGCAGCTCATACGCCAGTTCCGCCCCCCCCCCACCCCCCCCCCCCCGCCCATCGGGGCCTGAAGATAAAGATGGGCTGCATTTTGTTTCCACCTAGAGCTGATACCGACCCGCACATGAGTACTGGTGAACCGCTTAGAGGATCTAACCCTACCCAGGCAAAGCGGTGCGAGTCGGCACGTCCTTGCTTATAAACCTTATCGGTTTCATTGGGCGCCAGGGCCTGAGATGTCATTTCATCTCAAGGTCGGGTAAAAGTCCCACAAAATTGGAAGCAATGTCTCCAAAATGACCTTTACAGTGTTGACGGGGACGTTAAATCTCAAAACAAACAAACAAACAAATCATACGCCAGTCTGTGGCAGTCCTTTAAGTTTAAACTATACAAGAAAGCAGTCTGAGGAATAGCCAAATCACCCGCCTCACTTAGTATCAGGGCACAACCTTGTGACCTTGGCCTTGAGTTGGCATGGTTTATTTATGGATACTGCATATCAGCTCACTGAGGGGGTATATTTCACAAGACTTTAATGAAAATCCTTCCATGGGTAAATGAGATATGGAACGGACACAAAATTCCAAGTTTTAAACTCATGATATTCACCTGTGAACTCGACCTACAGTTGGCATGGTTTATTTATGGGTTCTGCACATCAGCTCACTAAGAGTGATATTTGATGAAAGTATAATGAACATCTTTCCAGGGCAAAAGGAGATATGGAACGCACACAAAATTCGAAGTGTCAAACTCTTTACCTTCAACTGTGACCTTGACCTTGAGCCTTGAGTCGGCATGATTTATTTATGTGTTCTGCACATCAGCTCACTAAGGGGGACATTTGACCAAAGTGTAATGAAAATCCTTTCAAGGGTAAAGGAGATATTAAACGGACACAAAATTAAAAGTTTCACACTCGTCACCTTCCAGTGTGACCTTGACCTTGAGTCGGCATGGTTTATTTATGGGTTCTGCAAAACAGCTCACTAAGGGGGACATTTGACCAAAGTATAATGAAAATCCTTTCAAGGGTAAAGGAGATATTAAACGGACTCAAAATTCAAAGTTTCAAACTCGTGACCTTCCAATGTGACATTGACCTTGAGTCGGCATGGTTTATTTATGGGTTCTGCACATCAGCTCACTAAGGGGGATAATTGGCCAGAGTTTGATGAGAATCCTTGCAGGGTTAAAGGAGATTTGGAACGGACACAACATTCAAAGTTTCAAACTCTTGATCTTCAGATGTGACCTTGATCTTGAGGCAGCATGGTTCATTTATGGGCCCTGTACACCAGCTCACTCAAAAGAATATTTGACCAAAGTTTAATGAAAATCCTTCAAAGGGTAAAGAAGATATTGAACGCATACAAAATTCAAAAAAGTTCTAAGTTGTAAACTGTGACCTTGACCTTGAGTCGGCATGGTTCATTTATGAGTTCTGCACATCAGCTCTATGAGACGAATAATTGACTAACTTTTAATGAAAATCTATCAAAGGGTTCAGGAGGTATGGAGCGGACAAGAAAGTGTTACGGACAGACAGACGGACAGATGGACGGACGGACGGACGGACAGACGAAGGACATTCCTATAATCTCCGTTCATCTTCGCTGCGGGGGATAAAAATGCGATGTACTGTCAACAGTGGTCAAAAAGAATTATACCGATATCAGACGTGGTGTCACAGCTAATGATTTTCCACGAAGTGATCGTGCAAATAAACCATATACGCCCTTGTACTTTACAAGAGTAGTAACCACTTCTATATAAGGTTTAAATGGGTGTGCCGAAACTGTCAAAATGTCTTAGTCTGTGAAAGGAAATTTCGATTTTGCAATTTTCTCCAAATAATCACAGCCTTTCCTGGTTGCCACAGAGGCATACGACTTGCTGGAGAAATCGGCGGAGGGTCAGGTCTAAAACTTTCCCATAGTGATGTATGGGCTATATTGAGTATTAACAGCAAGAAACGAAAAAATCGATGATTCAGGTTTTCTGAACGGAGTTTAGATTAAAGACGGTTATTTAATTATTAATTGAGTACCGGTGACTGATATATCCGTTATTGGAAACATACCTTTATTCCTTGTAAGCGGATATATCAGTTGCCAGCATCTATACAGCTGGCCTTAGTGACTGATATATCAGTCAAAAACCATGATGTAAAAGTGATTTTCATTGGATAAGATGGAGTTTAAACCAATGAAAACTATTGTAAAGAAAGGCTTAATGACATAATGTGTATTAAATAGTTTCAATATAGGTGATCTATTTTTAACTGCCTTTGTTTTAGCAATTGAACATCACTACTGGAGATAGACAGAAAGCAACGAGGGTGACGGTGTAAAATTGTTTTAATTGTTTGCCGGATCCTTTGCTACATGTATGTACACTATTTACAAGTCAGAATTCAGACTGAATGCACAGCATACCTTAAATGCACTTGACTTGGATGTCTGCGCATACTCAAGATGTCTGACCTACCTAAAATGCACTTCTCTTACACAAGAAAAGACACCGCCAATGGAATAAAGACCTAACGCCCCATTGGCAATAATTACTCGAAACACTCAACAAACTTGGGCGGACGTGGGAGGGTAAAACAAGATCAAGTCCTTTTGTCCAAAACTAATGTCTATATAGCCCTTCAACACATCCGATGTTGCTTGAATGGCGAACAAAGAAAGAATGATATACAAGCGCGCTTTTTCTCTGTAAATCACAACTAATCTAAATACGGCCCCCGCCCATCGGGGCTTGAAGAAATAGATGGGCTGCATGGTGCTTCCACGCAGAGCTGAAACCGTCCACATACTAGTACTGGTAAACCGCTTAGAGGATCTAAGCCTGTCCAGGCACCGCGTTGCGAGTCGGCCCGTCCATGCTTATAAACCCTATTGGTTTCATTGGGCGACAGGTCTTGAGATGTCATTTCACCTCAATGTCGGGTAAAAGTCCCACAAAATTGGAAGCAACGTCTCCAAAATGACCTATACTGTGTTGACGGGGACGTTAAACCTCAAATCAAACAAAACAAAAACTAATCTAAATATAGATTATGATGACGTTTGTGGGATTCCCCAACCCCCCAGACTGGTTTGTTGCTTAATTATTGATTATGAAACATAATCACTCAATTATGGTGAAATTCCACAATGTCGTTATTTATTTGTGTGTTTCTGCATTGTTTAGCCGATGGATTTCTTTGCAAACCAATTAATGACAACAACAGTTAGAATTGGTGTTGCAGATCTATCAAAAACATAATGAAAAATATTATGCAGAATAGGATCGGGTGATTATTGAATTTCCTCTAGCAGCAGTAAAATTGCTCTGGGGATCTACCTTGCAGAATTGTGTAGTACTTGGTGTATAAAAGTTCACTGGTACTTAAAAAGAGTTACTCTTCTACCTTGGCACGCATGATTAACACGAGGTGTAGCCGATATACTCAAAAGATCAAAATTGTCAGCTTAGCGAGATAAGAGAATAAAGAATGCAGATTAGTTTATAATTTAATGATCCAGCCACAAGACGAGGACCCCTACATCCAAAACGAACGAAAAATTTAACACCCGCTCTACAAGCACGTTCAAGGCGAACATTAAAGTTTTCTGCCACCCAAATCGCCATCGTTTTCTGGCACCCAAGCCACCGCTACCATTTTTCTGCACGCAATCGGTAAATGACGTCATCCGCTCCCAGGAACCCCACAAATGTTTAATGTCATTGTTTTATTTTCATGGGGCGTATTTCTTTCATAAAATAATTGTTTGTAACCGGTAAAAATATTTTCTCGATGGCTAAATGGATGTGGGTAGAGGTGGATAGAGAACGGCGCCCTGCACAATTCCCGATTTATCCCCGGAAGCTCCGTGTCAATCACCAACAACAGCTTACAGATGTGTTTACACAAATTTTCCCGCCAAGCGTCCGCTATTTTGGCGCCAAAACATAACCATTCAAGAAACAGCAGAATAGTCAATTTTTATTATGCATAATGTCGTAGTCCAAATAGGAATTTAGCCAGATCCGGAATCTTGCTAGGCCAAATAGGAATTCTTATTTGGCCTAGGCAGATTCCGGATCTGGCTAAATTAATATTCAGTAGCCAGATTCCGGATCTGGCTAAACTCTGTTTAGTCCAAATAAGAATTCCTATTTGGCTAGGCAGATTTTGGATCTGGCTAAGCTGGTTAGGCCAAATAGGAATCGTGTTGTTCTATGGATAATGTATGGCTGGATATATCTCCTAAGAAGTCGGTAGCCCTGTGGCCATCCTTAAGCATAATTTGTATGGTGTTGTAGGAAGCAAGAGGAATATAAAATTTCATTCTGAGAAAGAAAGAAAGAAATTTTATGAATTCTTTTTCATGAACAGTCATAAAATTGTTTGGGCAGATAGTCATATTTAAATGGGTCTGTAGGGTGACAGCAAACAAAATATTTTAAGGTTGGTCTCATTTTTAAAAGCCAAATAAGATATGATTTATCATTTTTATTTTTATGAGACCAAAGTGGAAGTAAAACAAAGATCAGGAATCGATACAATTAACTTACTCCACCCATCAAAGACACCAAAGGGAAAGAAACACAACTATTGAGCTACCAGACCATAATGAAAACCTAAACAAAGGAAGGCCATAAGGACAGTCACTTTCCCACAAAATGGCCTTATGGCCATCCAAAATAAAAAGACACAAGTGATACACATAGTAAGTAACAAACAACAACACAAATAAACCGCCACAGAAGAACCGCTCCAAATCCAATTTATAAGAACAAAGTCATCAAACAAAGTTGTCTTTTGTCATCAACTATTGTTATAGTCTACCTATTTAAGACACAATATTGATATTTCTTTTTTGAGCAGAAATAAGAAAATTGCTTACATGTATTTTCCCTGTATAAAGGAGGTTGTTAATTGGGACTTCAGGGCATAAACTTGGTACCATTACGGCAAATCTTAATTCAGATAGTCAAATCATGATATGGAAAACCTATTGTACCATACTATCATACATCATATTAACAGGTCTGTGCAATGAATACCCCTCCAAACCTCACATGAGTGGAACAGTACTTATTCAAAAGTTCATAGAATTTTTCTTTTTACTCCAACATTTTTAATGTTTCATTAACTAAGACACTTTCATGTACACTTGTTTTTATATGAACTCTAAGATACTTAATAATGACGAAGAATCCATAGGAGACCAGTTGCAATGATTAAACTTTAGTACATAAACAATTATGAGATTTTCTTTCATCTTTTGTTACTACACAATGTTAGTATAAAATTGTCTTTCATTGTTTTTCACATATATTTACTCAAATCAGGCAGATGATCAGTTTATCATGTGAGTAATTAGCAAGAGTGGTCTAAACAACATATTATTCAAGACAAAGATGAGTCTAGTAAATTCTTATTATTACGTATCTAGTTAAAACAAATCTATGTTTCTTAAGCCCAATAATCAATATTCAAACAATGTCTGATGCCATTAAACCAAGATTCCTATTTGGCCTAACCAGCTTAGCCAGATCCAGAATCTGACTAGCCAAATACGAATTCTTATTTGGACTATACAGAGTCTAGCCAGATCCGGAATCTGGATAAACTAATTATTAATTTAGCCAGATCCGGAATTCCTATTCGGCCTAGCCAAATACCGGATCTGGCTAAATTCCTATTTGGACTACGACACATTCATCTACCGTTTAGAAGCCTCCGTGGTGCAGTGGTTAAGCTACTCGCCTTGTAAACCAGGGATCGCAGGATCGATCCCGGGCTTCTCCAGACTTTCGGATGAGTCTTTAAACCGAGGTCCCGTCTCCGTATGACCTTAGCTGTTGGTGGGACGTAAAACTAAAACTCACTCACTCACTCATCTACCGTTAGATGTAGCTAATCGTCTTAGGAGCGATTAAAACATTTTCACACTGATTGTAGATAAAATTTTATGGTTGAGGGATAAACGCAAATTAGAGACATAACTTGATCTTATTTTGAATTTCACACCTTGTCACGCGGAACATTGTATGCATATCGATAGCGCCGGGGGCTTGCGTTTACAGTGAAATAGGAGATTTGACTGATCCGTGACAAATACGGTCGGTGTTTATAACACGATTCGGTTAACTAGCACGTTCCGTAGGTTGGACCAGAAGTTCCGTGTTATATCAGGGTTGAGGTGTACATTGTAAATTTTAACCCCGGGAAAACGAAAAATGTAATATGAAAATTTGTGATATTTTAGCTCACCTGTCACGTAGTGACGAGGTGAGCTTTTGGGATCACTTTCTGACCGTCGTGCGTGCGTCCGTGCGTAAACAATTTCTTCAACAACATCTCCTAAACCACTGATCGGATTTTGACCACACTTCACAGTAATGATCCTTAGATGGCCCCCTTTCAAAGTTGTTCAAAAGGTTCCGGTCCGTTGCACATCTAGGTCACAGGAGCTAAAAATAGATTTTTTTACTGAAAACTTAAAAAAAATATTCTTCTCTGAAACGGCATGGTCCAGGTCTTTGATATTTGGTATGAAGCTTCATCTAGTAGTCTTCTACCAAGATTGTTCAAAATATAGTCCTGGGGGCAAAAAAATGCCCCCACGCCAGGGCCCACTGGTTTCACATAGGCGTATACATGGATAACCTTTAAAAATCTTCTTGTCTGAAACCAGAGGGCTCAGGTCTTTGATATTTGGTATTAAGCTTCATCCAATGGACCTCTACCAAGATTGTTCAAATTGTAGCCTTTGGGCCAAAAATGTCCCCGTGCGGGGACGCACTAGTTTTGCATAGCTTTTACAGAAAAAAGCCTTTAAAATCTTCTTGACTGAAACCAGAAGGCCCAGGTCTTTGATATTTGGCATGAAGCTTCATATAGTGGACCTCTACTGAGATTGTTCAAATTTTAGCCCTGGCGCCAAAACATGCCCCCGCGCCAGGGCCCACTGGTTTTACATAGGCTTATATAGGGAACACCTTTAAAAATCTTCTTGTCTGAAACCGGGAGGCCCATGTCTTTGATATTTGGTATGAAGCGTCATCTAAGATTGTTCAAATTATTGCCTTGGGGCCAAAAATGTCCCCGCGCCGGGACCCACTAGCTTAACATAGGAAAAAAAACCTTTAAAAATCTTCTTGTCTGAAACCAGGTCTTTGATATTTGTTGTGAAGCTTCATCCGGTGTATCTCTACTGAGAGTGTTCAAATTACATCCCTGGCACCAAAAACGTCCCCGCGCCAGGGCCCACTGGTTTTACATAGGCTTATGTAGGGAAAATCCTTTCTGAAACCGACCCAGGTCATTGATATTTGGTATGAAGCTTCATCTAGTGGACCGCTACCAAGTTTGTTCAAATTAAAGCCCTTGGGCCAAGAATGTACTAGAGACACTGATACTCAGGTGAGCGATTCAGGGCCCTCTGTGCCCTCTTGTTCTTATTTCTGCTAAAAAATAGAATGTGGGTACTCGTTAGAACCACCTCAGCAGTTCAAACGAGTACCAAATATAGATTGTGGGTATGCTCACTATATTGTAGAGCAGAAATAAGGTTTTCCCCTGTAAACCCCAGTTTTACTTTATAAAAGTGGGGTTCAAGGCAGTCAAAATTATATAGGCGTGTTTTAGTGATGGGCTGATCCAGACAAGTCATACCATAAAAACCAAAAAAAAAAAAAATTGGACACTTTGAGGACTTGCTGTAATTCTCCTAAAATTTTAACAAATTTATGCCAAACTTTTTCAGGTTTATGTTTGGTTCAACTCAATAGCATAACAAACCCTTGTGACAAAATGCTTTCTTTTATCTCCACTATGTTCTAGAAAAGGGTTATCCTTTGGAAGCAAGGAATACACCTCTGAACTGAAAAGTGGGTTCTGGGCCAGACAAGCTAGTTTCGGCCAATTAGGCCTCCTCAGTGACCCTCAAATATTTCCAAAATTCCACAATGGAATCAATGATCCCCAAGGACAAGAATATATAAACTACACTCATATGGGCCACGTCAGGCGATTTTGGTACTTATCGCCTATGCGAGCAGCGAAGGTTCAGGCGAGCCTGCGCATCCGCGCAGTCTCGCCAGAACCTTCGCTGCTCGCTCATACAAGCAGTGAATCAAGAGGAACCTTCAGACAGAAAGCCATATCCCTGGCCCCTCTGAATGGCTGGGCATGCGCAGTTAAAATTTGTCATGACGAAATGCTGGAAGACACAAATTGGCTTGGCGGGGCTCAATTATGATGTAGGGCAGGGAGACATTTTATTGCCACACCACATTCCCTTGTCATCAGCCGAAGTGATGTTAAATAAGTTTTAGAAAGGGTTTCTCTTTGGAAAATGAATATTTTTTGATGAAAATTTGTAAAAAAAATTATGTTCCCCCTCATCGGATGATGCCAGGGGCATTTAGTTTTTAGCTCACATGACCACGAAGTGCTCATGGTGAGGTATTGTGATCAGCGAATGTCCGTCGTGTGTCATGCGTCGTCAACAGTTTGCTTAAAAGTGCGAACTTCTCCTTAACCCTTGGGCCAATTTCATTCAAACTGCATAGGAATGTTGCTCAGGTGACTCTCTTCCAAACTAGATTAACTGGTTCCACTCGGATGAGCAAACTGGCCACCAGGGCTAAAAATAGGAAAAAAAAAACAAACGTAAATTTGCTTCAAACGCGAGCTCCCTCTAAACCCGTTTGCCAATTTGGTTCAAACTATACAGAAATGTTGCCTAGATGACTTTATATCAGATAACTCAAATCCTTGCGCTCCAGCGAACAAGATGGCCGCCAGAGAAAAAAAAAACATTTCAACGACAACTCCTCCTGTACCCTTGGGCCAATTTCATTCAACATTCATAGGAATGTTGCTTTGGTGACCCTCTACCAAAAAAGCTAAACTGGTTCCACTCGGATGAGCAAAGTGGCCGTCAGGGCTTAAACATAGGGGAAAAAAACATCGTAAATTTGCTTCAAACGCGAACTCCTAAACCCGTTGGCCAATTTGGTTCAAACTTCACAGGAATGTTGCCTCTGTGACACCATACCAAAATGGCTAAATTCATTCCGCTGTGACAAACAAGATGGCCACCAGAGCTGAGCATAGAAAAAATCTTTAAACGACAACTCCTGTACCTATGGGCTAATTTCAATCAAATTTCATAGGAATGTTGCTTAGATGATCCTTTAAAGGTTCTGTTCTGATGAGCAAAATAGCCACCAAAGCTAACAACAACAACAAAAAAAAAAACAAAAAAAAAAAAAACGCAAACTACTCATAAACCCTTGGGACAATTTGAATCAAACATATCCGAACTAGCTTAAGTCGTTCTGCTCCGATAAACAAGATGGCTGCCAGAGCTGAAAATAGAAAAAAAATGTAAATTTGCGGCAAACACGAACTTCTGCTTAACCCATGGGCCAATTTGATTCAAACTTCATAGGAATGTTGCCTGGGTGGCTTCCTACCCTACCAAAACAGACAAAATTGTTCCGCTCCTATGAACAAAATGGCAGCAAGACGGGCTTTGGTTTGAACCTTCGGCCCTCGGGCTGATATGGGAGTCTCGGGCTGATATGGGGTATGATGTGAAAAATGCCATATGATAATCTCTGTTTATTGCCCTGCGTACGGAACTCTGGAAAGGACATTCAATTTATTTCAATATGTAATATCCTGTGCTAAACACAATATTTTGTTCGCACAACTGATTTGCAGGTCGGATGGACCAAGTTCCATAGTCGCGATTGATAGTCCACCGTTGTTTGAGAGTCATTCTAAAATACTGTAACTTACAGACCACCGTGTTTCGTCTTTACTGCGCCGTGTCTGAGGCGAGAGGGGTGCATCGGCCCCGATGTACCCCTCCATGCGAAAGTCTTTTGTTTTTGTTTGATTTGAGGTTAAACGTCCCCGTCAACACTATATAGGTCATATTGGAGACGCTGCTTCCAATTTTATGGGACTTTTACCCGACAATGAGATGAAATGACTTCTCGAGCCCTGTCGCCCAATAAAACCAATAGGGTTTATACGCATGGGCGGTCCGACTCGCGCCGCTTTGCCTGGGCAAGCCTAGATCCTCTAAGCGGCTTTTCAGAACTCGCGCGTGGTCGGTTTCAGCTCTGCGCGGACGCATCATGCAGACCATCTATTTCTTCAAGCCCCGACGGGCAGGAGCCGACGAAAGTCTTATAGTAAATGGGAAAACTAGTCCGGGACATGGTCTATGGATAGTTCATAAGTGCTTATAGCTTAGGTTACCTTAAAACATGTCACTATGACACGACTGAGGAGGTGCCAACGATAATCTATGCTTTAGAGCAATAATAAGGTAGATTTATACTTTTCGCAGACAAACGCACGAAGAACGGCTTTTTTTCCGTGTTAGTATTTTACTGATCGCATATCAAAACAAAGTTCCACAGGAATATGAACTTGCACACGGAGCGTACAAATGGCCATTTATTGGGTCTCTTGAGCCAATGAAGTCCTACTCTGTCATCTCGATAGCACACCCGTGCAACAAAGTGCATTTTTTCATTACGAAAATACGTCTATACGAAAACATTGTAAACTTAACCGCCGAAAAAACGAAAATTTTAAGATGAAAACATGTGTTGTTTTTCTTAAAATATAGATTGCGGGTACTCGTTAGAACCGCCTTTATGAGGCGGTTCTAACGAGTACCCGCAATCTATATTTAGAGCAGAAACAAGAAAAAATAGGGTTACCCCTGTAAACCCCAGTTTTACTATATAAAAGTGGGGTTCAAGGGGGTCAAAATTATATAGGCGTGTTTTCGTGATGCACATCTCCAAAATGGCTTTTTTTCTTATGAAAAACCGTAATATTTTTCTTATTTATACTGCAAACTTAGGTTGTGGTTGCTCTCAATGAGGCGGTTCTCAATACAATAACATACCCGTGCGCCATAGTGCATTTTTCACATCTCCAGAATGGCTACTTTTCTATTGAAAATCTTCGATATTTTTCTTTTTTATACCTCAAAGATAGGTTGTGGGTGCTCGTTAGAACCGCCTCATTGAGGCGGTTCTTACGAGTACCCACAACCTATGTCTTGGAGCAGAAATATGAAAAGTAATGAATATCCCCATAAACCCCAATTTTCTCTATTCAAAGTGGGGTGTAAGTGGGTGTTCTTTTCACGGACGTGTTCACGTGATGCTAACGAGAACCCACAACCTATGTCTTGGAGCAGAAATAAGAAAATTAATGTATACCAACGCTTAATGTCAAATGTCATATGTGCTCGCAATCAGTCAAAATACCGATTTTTAGCTCACCTGGGCCGAAGGCTCCAGGGGAGCTTATAATATAGTGGGTTCTCCGTCGTCCGTCCGTCAGTCCGTCCACACTTTTGAGCAGCTATATCTCTGCAGCTTGCAGGGTGATCTCAATCATTTCTCATCTGTAGCATGCCTCTGGTGGGGCATTGATGACATAAGCTTTTTTTCGAAATCGCACAAAAACCTTGGTTGCTATGACAACCACAATGTCCAATAGACTTACAATGGGAAAATGCTTGTCATCACCATAGCGCCTTCAGTTTTGATCGGATCTTTCTGAAACTTGTATGTAAGGTGGCTGGGGATAAAAACTCGGACGAGTTCGAAAACTGACCAAGTCAGTCCATTTATCATAGAGTTACGTCCCTTTGATTGCTGAAAATGTCGATTTTTGACCTTGTCATCACCGTAGCCCTTTCAGTTTTGATCGGATCTTTCTGAAACTTATATGTAAGGTGGCTGGGGATAAAACCTCGAATGAGTTCGAAAACCGGCCAAGTCGGCCAATTTATCTTGGAGGTACGTCCCTTTGATTGCTGAAAATGTCGTTTTTTTACATTGTCATCACCGTAGCCCCTTCAGTTTTGATCGGAACTTTCTGAAACTTATATGTGAGATGGCTGGGGACAAAACCTCGGATGAGTTTGAATACCGGCCAAGTCGGCCCATTTATCATAGAGTTACGTCCCTTTGACTGCTGAAAATGCCTATTTGTGGTTCACCTGGGCCGAAGGCTCCAGGGGAGATTATAGTATAGGGGGATCTCCGTCGTCCGTCCGTCCGTCATCCGTCCGTCGTCAGTCCGTCCGTCTGTCCACACTTTTGAGCAGCTGTATCTCTGCAGCCTGCAGGGTGATCTCAATCATTTCTCATCTATAGCGTGCCTCTGGTTGGGCATTGATGACATAAAGTTAACTTTTTTTCGAAATCACGCGAAATCTTTGTTTGCAATGGGAAAATGCTTGTCATCACCGTAGCGCCTTCAGTTTTGATCGGATCTTTCTGAAACTTATATGTAAGGTGGCTGGGGATAAAATCTCGGATGAGTTCGAAAACCGGCAAAGTTGGCCCATTTATCATAGAGTTACGTCCCTTTGATTACTGAAAATGTCGATTTTTGACCTTGTCATCATCGTAGCCCTTTTTGATTTGATCGGGTCTTTCTGAAACTTATATTTAAAGTGGCTTGGGATAAAAATCAATGTAGCCCCTTCAGTTTTGATCGGATCTTTCTGAAACTTATATGTAAGGTGGCTGGGGATAAAATCTTGGATGAGTTCATAAACTGGCCAAGTCGGCCCATTTGTCATAGAGTTATGTCCCTTTGATTGTTGTAAATGTGGATTTCGGACCTTGTTATCACCGTAGCCCCTTCAGTTTTGATCAGAACTTTCTGAAACTTATATGTAAGGTTGCTAGGGATAAAACCTTGGATGAGTTCGAAAACCGGTCAAGTCAGCCCATTTATCATAGATTAACGTCCCTCTGATTGCTGAAACTGCCAAATTTTGACCTTGTCATCACCATAGCCCCTTCAGTTTTGATCGGTTCTTTCTCAAACGTATATGTATGGTGGCTGCGAATAAAACCTCGGATGAGTTCGAATACCGGCCAAGTCTGCACATTTATCATTGAGTTACGTGCTTTTGATTGCTGAAAATGCCGATTTTTACCTCTTCTTGGCCGAAGGCTCCAGGGGAGCTTATAGTATCGTGGGTCCTCCGTCCGTCGTCCGCCCGTCCGTCGTCCGTCCGTCCACACTTTTGAGCAGCTATATCTCTGCAGCCTGCAGGCTGATCTCAATCATTTCTCATCTGTAGCATGCCTCTGGTGGGGCATTGATGACAAAAGCTTTTTTTAAATCGCATGAAAACTTGGTTGCTATGGCAATCACAAGGTCCTATGGACTTACAATGGGAAAATGCTTGTCATCACCGTAGCCCCTTCAGTTTTGATCGGAACTTTCTGAAACTTATATATAAGGTGGCTGGGGATAAAACCTCGGATAAGTTCGAAAACCGACCAAGTCGGCCCATTTATCATAGGGTTACGTCCCTTTTACTGCTGAAAATGCCGATTTTTGACCTTGTCATCACCGTAGCCCCTTCAGTTTTGATCGGATCTTTCTGAAACTTTTATGTAAGTTGGCTGGGGATAAAATCTCGGATGAGAGCTTAAACCGACCAAGTTGGTCCATTTATTGTAGAGTAACATCCCTTTGATTGCTGAAAATGCTGATTTTTGACCTTGTCATCACCGTAGCCCTTTCAGTTTTGATCGAATCTTTCTGAAACTTATATGTAAAGTGGCTGGGGATAAAATCTCGGATGAGTTCGAAAACCAGCCAAATTGGTCCATTTGTCACAGAGTAACGTCCCTTTGATTGCTGAAAATGCCGATTTTGTCCCCCGCCTTTTCGAAGAAAAGCGAGGGGATATAGTATTCGGCTTTCCGTGGTGCGTGGTGCGTGATGCGTGATGCGTGGTTCATGGTGCGTGGTGCGTGGTTCCGAGCTTGTAGTGGGTACCTTGTGAGCGCAACTCCTATAGTTTTAAACCGATCCTTCTGAAATTTTATAGGTGTCTTTATCATGGTTTGAAGTTGTGCATGTGCTTTTTTCAGAATCCTTGAATTAATTTTTTTCACTTTTTTAACTTAGACTTTTTTTTGCATGGTTCTGAATTCATAGTAGGTACCTTTTGAGCGCAACTCCTCCTACATTTTATACCGACCTTTCTGTAATTTTACAGGTGTCTTTATCATGGTTTGAAGTTGTGCATAAACTTTTTTCAGAATTCTCTTATTAAATTTTTTCACTTTTTTCACATTTTTAACTTAGACTTTTTTCATGCATCAATTCTATGAAAGAGTATAATGTAGTCGGTACCTTGTGAGCGCAACTCCTCCTTCAGTTTAATGCCAATCCTTCAAAAACTTGTTTGAATTATGGTCTGAAGTTTTCTTGCATCTATAATATGAAACTGTATATTTAGGAATTGCATTGTGAGTGCTTATACATAAGTGATTTAACCAGTACTGAGCACATTCTTTCGCCAGAAACTGACAACTGCCCTTCTTGAATCGGTTGAAGGGAGATAATGGCCGTAGTAAAAATTTCATGAACATTCACTCTTTATGAAGGAATGTTGCCAAACCCGGTAGGTATCGAACCCGCGTTAAGAGATACCAATGGTTGCCTGGGTAACTCACTTACTTTTTTAACAGCTCAAATGAAAATAAGGCGGGGGACATAAATTCTCTGTGGAATTTGCTTGTTGACCTTGTCATCATCGTAGCCCTTTCAGTTTTGATCGGATCTTTCTGAAACTTATATGTAAGGTGGCTGGGGATAAAACCTCGGACGAGATCGAATACCGGCCAAGGTGACCTATTTATCATAGAGTTAGGTCCCTTTGATTGCTGAAAATGTTGATTTTTGACCTTGTCATCACTGTAGCCCCTTCAGTTTTCATCGGATCTTTCTGAAACTTATATGTAAGGTGACTGGGGATAACACCTAGGATGAGTTCGAATACCGGCCAAGTTGGCCCATTTAGCATAGATTTACGTCCCTTCGATTGCTGAAAATGCCGATTTTTTACCTTGTCATCACCGTAGCCCCTTCAGTTTTGATCGGATCTTCTTGAAACTTACGTACAAATAAGTCAGATTTAAAAGCTTGGATGAGTTTGAAACCTAGCGATGTGGATCAATTATTGATGGAGTTATGTCCCCTCCTTTGCTGAAAATGCTTATTTTTGACCATTTTTTTCCATAACTCCTTCAGTTTTCATCGGATCTTCTTGAAATTGATTTGTTAGTAAGTTAGAGATAAAAGCTTAGCCAAGTTTGAAAACTAGCAATGCCAGTCAATTAATCATGGAGTTATGTCCCCTGCTTGGCTGAAAATGCTTATTTTTGACCTTGTCATCTCTGCTGCCCCTTCAGTTTTGATCGGATCTTCATGAAACTTACAAACAAGTAAGTCAGGCAGAAAAGCTCGGAGGAGTTTGAAAACTGGTGAGGTTTGCCTATTTATCACATAGTTACATCCCTTTGATTGCAGTAGTTAATTGCTTATTTTTGACCTTGTCATCACCATAGCCCCTTCAGTTTATATCGGATCTTCTTGAAAGTTACATATAAGCAAGTGTGGAATAAAAGCTTGAATGAGTTTGAAAACTGGTGAGGTCAGCCGATTTATCATAGAGTTACATTCTAATTGATTGCAGAAAATGCTCACCTTGTCCTCCAATAAATCCTTGTGTAAAGGTTGGCCTTTTCTGAAACTTAGAATCTGTTAGCTCAGGTGAGTGATACAGGACCATCTTGGTCCTCTTGTTTTCTGTTTCCTTTAAGAGGTGCTGGCCTACCATATAACACAAAGAGATGGCGCAGCCGGTGCGATGTTCTGCAGCCACATTTTCATCTGTGCACCCAATGTGAAATTTTGCATGTGCGAACAAGAAAGACTCGGATCAGACTGGGTATCTGCTCTATCGTATCTTAGTATTCGCGAGTTACAAGAGGTGTAGATCCTGGTGCATCTTTATGAAGAAGACCCTTGTTAAACGATAGCCCCCCCCCCCCCACCCCCTCCCCGCCTACACCTTAGAGTTATATGCATTTACCACTATAAAGAATCACAGGAAGCTATAGTAGTAATAAAGGTCATTTTCCCGCAAATTACTCCCAGAAACAAATGATGCGGATATTTGTGAGGATCGCCTCACCACGCCATTTGTTTTTGGAATAGCAAATTCAATATTCTTGAATATCTCTATTAATCCTCACGCATTACATTTAAATTTTTTTTTTGTTTGATTTGAGGTTTAACATCCCCGTTAACACTGTAAAAGTCATTTCGGAGACGTTGCTTCCAATTTTGTTGGACTTTTACCCGACATTGAGTTGAAATGACATCTCAAGCCCTGCCGCCCAATGAAACCAATAGGGTTTATTAGCATGGACGGTCCGCCTCGCACCGCGGTTCCTGGACAGGCTTAGATCCTCTATGCGGTTTCCAGTACTAGTGTGCGGGCCGGATTCAGCTCTGCGTGAAAGCATCATGCAGCCCATATATTTCTTCAAGCCCCTATGGGCGGGGGCCAAAATTGTCTTTGAAACGGCCTTTGTATCAAAATCAATTTCGCAGAGTTGAAATTGACAAAAGAAAAGAAACCTGAGCAGGATATAGCTAGCCTTCACTTTGTATTTTAATATTTAAATACAGAAAAAATCTGAATATATATATATATATTCATATTCTCTACGTTAATATAATACTCCAACAGGAGTCTGATGGGTGGTTAGAAAAAAAGAGTCCCGAGGGTGACAATTATTTGCCAAGTAAGGCCTAAAAAATAGCCGTGTTTCCGCCAACCCGACCGATCCTGCTTCAGACCCTCCGAATCTACTACCTTTTATCAATAAAAGAAAGAAAAAAAATAAATAAAAGAAAAATTAAAACACCGACCCTACCATTTTCAATTTCCGACCCTACATAGTGTCGCCTTTGCATAATTTCGCGTTTTATGTACATTTTTGTAGTTTTTGGCATTTAGTACCTTCCAAAACACAGAGCTGACATTCATTTTTGAGCATCTAAAATAATTATAATGTACAGTGCAAGTCTCAACATGACACTTTTATTAACAAAAACGTATACAAAAACAAAAACACATAAAAAATATAGGCCCGGCCCTGTTTTTTTTTGTTGTTGTTGTTTTTTTCGGAAGAAAAAATAAATTAATAAAAAAAGTTTCTCCTACCTATCGACATTTTTATTAGCTCACCTGGACCGAAGGCTCCAGGAGAACTTATAGTATAGTAGCGGTTCTAACGAGAACACACAATGTATATTTTAGAGCAGAAAAAAAGAAAAATAAGGTATACCTTCTGTAAACCCCAGTTTTAATATATAAAAGTGGGGTTCAAGGGGGTCAAAATTATATTGGCGTGTTTTCTTGATGCCGGGTTGAAATCCAACATTTTTTAGGAAAACACTTTTAATAACAAATTAGCAATAATGATAACCTGAGGGAGGCTTGTAAAATATTAACCATATAACTTCAAAGAATAACAGATTTTAAAAACCGAAGCTTTCCTGCCATTAGCTCGAGACAGGATCGAACCCGCGGCCTTCTGCACTGACGCCGAATGTTCTGGATTGCCAGTAACAAATCATGTAAAGAAGTCCCTATAAATTAAAACGTTTATATTTTTTTTGTGTTTTCTGCTCTTAAACATTAATTGTGGGTACTCGTTAGAGCCGCCATGAAGCCGTTTTATATAGTACTCGTAGTCAATATTTGAAACAGAAATCAAATTAATATAACAAATCTTCATTAGAAAAGAGCCAATTATGGGATGAGAAATTTACCCCTTTCTAACTGCGGTTATCCGATTGCAAAACATGGCCCCTTCGGGACCAATCGCGAATGGTACCTGATTTACCTTTTTGGAGGACGGAGGCGGCGAAAAGAGATGACCCGGTCCCTCCTTACAAGTGCCAACGCTAGCGTTGACAATCGCTTGTTAGAGCCACGTCGGTTCTAACAAGCTATTGTTATTAAGGGCGTCAGGCTCGGGAGAACCTTTTCCGTAAAAAAAAAGAAAATATTTTGCGCCTGATAGAAACTGTCCCATCACGAAAACACGCCTATACAGTTATGACCTCATTGAACCCCACTTTTATATAGTAAAACTGGGGTTTACATGGGTGAGCCTTATCTTTCTTATTTTCTGCTCAAAAATATAGATTGTGGGTACTCGTTAGAACCGCCTCGATGAGGCGGTTCTAATGAGTACCCACAATCTACATTTTTAGCAGAAATAAGAAAATTATCACAATTTTTCATCCTAAAATTTTCATTTTTTCGGCGATAAAGGTTACAATGTATTTGTATAAGCATGTTTTCGTAATGTGACACCGTAATATTGTTACAAATATTTTTTATAGGACATTGCATTTGATGTAATAATTACACGCAAACCTAAAGAAGTGATGGCAATGATCAGGAATCGATAAAATTACCTCCCACCTCCCACCCAAGTCACCAAAAGCATAAAACAGCTTCATAATGAAAACGTCACAAGCGGAAAACCAAAAAGACAGTTACTTTCCCACAAAATGGCCAAGCGGCTATCCAAAATAAAAATGTATTAGCAATACATACATTCAAAGACGAGCTATAACAATAATAAACCACAACAGGAGAACCGCATTCGAACGGTCAGTAAAATCAGTAAAATGTTTTAACTGGCGGGGTGGAGAGAGAGAGAGAGAGAGAGAGAGAGAGAGAGAGAGAGAGAGAGAGAGAGAGAGAGAGAGAGAGAGAGAGAGAGAGAGAGAGAGAAGCGGATTTAATTCGATTTTAATCTTAACCCTGGACCCTGGATCGGCTCCCGCCCATTGTGGCTAGGTAAAAAGATTTGGCAGCGCAGAGCTGAAATCAACCGCACATGAGTACTGGTAAACCGCTTAGAGGATCTAAGGCTTCCCAGGCAAAGTGGTGCGTGTCGAACCGTTCATGCATATACACCCGATCGGTTTCATTGGGGGTAGGGTTTGATATGTTATTTCGTCTCAGTGTCGGGTAAAAGTCCAACAAAATTGGAAGCACCGTCTCCAAAATGACAAATATAGTGTTGAGGGGGACATTGAAATTGAAAATGGAAACGATCAGACACTGATACAAACAGATCCCAGATCCTCCCCACTTGACGTCTAAACATGGAGTGACGCCATTCAAAACAAAACAGACCACTGGTAAACCGAGCCAGCAACAGGTGATGACTCAGGTAATCCAAACGTAACTAACAAGGAACAGCATACCTAATGGGGGAAAGAATCAGAATCACCAACATAACAAACATTAAATATGAAGGATAAACGTAGCTAAACATGAACAAATAAAAAAGAATAGAATCAGAATCACCAACATAACAACATACACAATTAGCGAAAGAATCAGAATCACCAGTTAAAACAAGAAGGAACTAGATGGCGTAGTCGATGGTATACCATCGCAAATACTCGCTTTTTCTATGAATAACACTAAAGATATGGCAATGTCATACTTTTTTACCTTTGACCCTGAGCCCATGTTGGGGTCAAGGTCCCACGAAAAGTATTCAAATATGTTCTACATTCCAAGGAATATCCAATAATCAAGTTTCGGAAGTACAATCCCAACAGTTTAGAAGATATAATAAAGTCCTACTTTTTGACCTTTGACCATGGGGTCATTTTGGGGTCAAGGTCACACGAAAAATATTCCGATATGTTCTACATCCAAGGGCTATCCAATAATCAAATTTCGGAAGTGCAATCCAAACAGTTTAGAAAATATGATAAAGTCCTACTTTTTGACCTTTGACCCTGGGGCCATGTTGGGGTCAAGGTCACACGAAAAGTATACCAATCTGTTCTACATTCCAAGGGCTATCCAATAATCAAGTTTCGGAAGTGCAATTCCAACAGTTTAGAAGATATGATAATGTCCTACTTTCTGACCTTTGACCTTGGGCCATGTTGGGGTCAAGGTCACAGAAAAGTAGCCCACTGCCACCTACATACCATGTACTATCCACATGAAAAGTTTCAAAAGTGTAACTTCAGTGGTTGCAGAGGAGATCCATTTACAAGAAACTTGACGGACGGACGGTCAGACAGACAGACGGGCTGACGCCCACTCAACTCTGGTACGAAAATAATATACCCGATGGTTCAAAGATGTTTTTTTCGGTCCGCGCGAAGGTTTTCTAACTCATCGGTTAACAAAGAAATCGAAATTAAAGCCAAGTTGAACCAAGGGTGAAGACTAGACCGTAAAATGCGTTGAGACATCAAACAAACAAAACCTTGGTTCTGTCTGGGTGTAGACAAATAATTTGTTTTGACAATATGAATGATTCCTAACTCATCCGTACAACATCTTAGAGAACATAAAACTCAAACGAATACAGAGACGAAACAACGATGAGGACTCGACAGCATGAAATTTCTAGGCAGGAGCAAACGAAAACCAATGGTTGGACTCGAGTATACACTACTGGAATGCTGGGCGAGGAGGCAAATTTGGGTTAGTCCTCAATAAATCCGGCTTTAATCGATTTTGAAGAAAGATCAAGTTATTGAAATAACTGAAATGCTGGAGCAAACGAAACCTAACAGTTGGACTCACTATACACTTCTAGAATCATCACGAAAATACGCCTATATAATTTTGACCCCCTTGAACCCCACTTTTATATTGTAAAACTGGGGTTATCAGGGATAAACTTTATTTTTCTTATTTCTGCTCTAAAATATTGATTGTGGGTACTAGTTAGAACCGTCTCGATGAGGCGGTTCTAACGTGTACCCACATTCTATATTTTAAGCAGAAATAAGAAAAATGTCACTATTTTCAACACTAAACTTCATTTTTTTTCGGCCAAAAATTACTGTGCATTTGTATTGGCGTGTTTTCGTAATGGTTTGGCGATTAGGCCCATTTTGGTTAGTGCTCGATAATCAAGCCGGCTTTTATCGGTTTTGAAGAAACATCAAGTTATTCAATTCGATGTTCTTTAGAAACTTTCTGTTGTTTCATTTTTTTGTTTTGTGTGTGTTTGTGGTGTGTGTGTGTGTGTGCGTGTGTGTGTGCGTGTGTGCGTGCGTGTGTGTGCTTTGTTTTCATTGGTCACAGGCCGTCCATAGCTTCAAAAGCTGGTTTTAATCCTTACCTTGCTGAAAATTCATTTAAGCCACACCCATTTCTATCTATCAACCAATCAAATTACCTGGTGTAATTAATTGCAACAAATTCATAAACTGAATGCCAAACAGTGTAGATCCTGATCAGATGGCTTCTTCAGTCAGAAGCCATCTGATCTGGATCTAAACTGTTTGCAAAGATAGAGGTTGTCGTGAACAGCATGATAAGGGTTAAATATGACTCGGATCACTAGCAAGTTGCATCGGACACAGGTTCTATCCGAATGACTTTCTTCTGGATGTCATTCGATCTACGTAAGTTTCTTTATGTTCCTCGTGTGAATTGGACTGTATTTTATTGTTATTTTTTGTTGTTGACTTTTTGTTGGTTTTACGGCCTAATTGTATTGTTTCCAGTGTACAAATAAAATAAAAGTTTGAACTTAAGAAACTGTTGGATGCCCTAGTTTACCTATTCGAAGTATACACCAGGAAGTTATACATGTAGTTATATCATAGTATCTTTTACACTTTTCACATTACTAATGTTGTAGTACTACTTAAAAGCTTGACTCTCGTGAGTTAATGATTTTCTTTTTCTTAGACTTTTTCTATTTATTATTAATAATAATAATAATAACAACAATAATAATGATAATAATAATAATAATAATAGTAGTAGTAGTAGTAGTAGTGTTGTTGTAATTAGTGTTGTTATCAATTTTTTTGTGGTGCAAACAATTTTCTTAAGCAGTAAGGATACACCTTCAGGTGAGGCATTTTAAATAACTGTCTATTCTTAAAGAAATGGATTTATGTGAGGCATTTTAAATAACTGTCTACTCTTAAAGAAATGGATTTATGTGAGGCATTTTAAATAACTGTCTACTCTTAAAGAAATGGATTTATGTGAGGCATTTTAAATAACTGTCTACTCTTAAAGAAATGGATTTATGTGAGGCATTTTAAATAACTGTCTATTCTTAAAGAAATGGATTTATGTGAGGCATTTTAAATAACTGTCTACTCTTAAAGAAATGGATTTATGTGAGGCATTTTAAATAACTGTCTACTCTTAAAGAAATGGATTTATGTGAGGCATTTTAAATAACTGTCTACTCTTAAAGAAATGGATTTATGTGAGGCATTTTAAATAACTGTCTACTCTTAAAGAAATGGATTTATGTGAGGCATTTTAAATAACTGTCTATTCTTAAAGAAATGGATTTATGTGAGGCATTTTAAATAACTGTCTACTCTTAAAGAAATGGATTTATGTGAGGCATTTTAAATAACTGTCTACTCTTAAAGAAATGGATTTATGTGAGGCATTTTAAATAACTGTCTACTCTTAAAGAAATGGATTTATGTGAGGCATTTTAAATAACTGTCTACTCTTAAAGAAATGGATTTATGTGAGGCATTTTAAATAACTGTCTATTCTTAAAGAAATGGATTTATGTGAGGCATTTTAAATAACTGTCTATTCTTAAAGAAATGGATTTATGTGAGGCATTTTAAATAACTGTCTACTCTTAAAGAAATGGATTTATGTGAGGCATTTTAAATAACTGTCTACTCTTAAAGAAATGGATTTATGTGAGGCATTTTAAATAACTGTCTACTCTTAAAGAAATGGATTTATGTGAGGCATTTTAAATAACTGTCTACTCTTAAAGAAATGGATTTATGTGAGGCATTTTAAATAACTGTCTACTCTTAAAGAAATGGATTTATGTGAGGCATTTTAAATAACTGTCTACTCTTAAAGAAATGGATTTATGTGAGGCATTTTAAATAACTGTCTACTCTTAAAGAAATGGATTTATGTGAGGCATTTTAAATAACTGTCTACTCTTAAAGAAATGGATTTATGTGAGGCATTTTAAATAACTGTCTACTCTTAAAGAAATGGATTTATGTGAGGCATTTTAAATAACTGTCTATTCTTAAAGAAATGGATTTATGTGAGGCATTTTAAATAACTGTCTATTCTTAAAGAAATGGATTTATGTGAGGCATTTTAAATAACTGTCTACTCTTAAAGAAATGGATTTATGTGAGGCATTTTAAATAACTGTCTATTCTTAAAGAAATGGATTTATGTGAGGCATTTTAAATAACTGTCTACTCTTAAAGAAATGGATTTATGTGAGGCATTTTAAATAACTGTCTACTCTTAAAGAAATGGATTTATGTGAGGCATTTTAAATAACTGTCTACTCTTAAAGAAATGGATTTATGTGAGGCATTTTAAATAACTGTCTACTCTTAAAGAAATGGATTTATGTGAGGCATTTTAAATAACTGTCTACTCTTAAAGAAATGGATTTATGTGAGGCATTTTAAATAACTGTCTACTCTTAAAGAAATGGATTTATGTGAGGCATTTTAAATAACTGTCTATTCTTAAAGAAATGGATTTATGTGAGGCATTTTAAATAACTGTCTATTCTTAAAGAAATGGATTTATGTGAGGCATTTTAAATAACTGTCTATTCTTAAAGAAATGGATTTATGTGAGGCATTTTAAATAACTGTCTACTCTTAAAGAAATGGATTTATGTGAGGCATTTTAAATAACTGTCTATTCTTAAAGAAATGGATTTATGTGAGGCATTTTAAATAACTGTCTACTCTTAAAGAAATGGATTTATGTGAGGCATTTTAAATAACTGTCTACTCTTAAAGAAATGGATTTATGTGAGGCATTTTAAATAACTGTCTACTCTTAAAGAAATGGATTTATGTGAGGCATTTTAAATAACTGTCTACTCTTAAAGAAATGGATTTATGTGAGGCATTTTAAATAACTGTCTACTCTTAAAGAAATGGATTTATGTGAGGCATTTTAAATAACTGTCTACTCTTAAAGAAATGGATTTATGTGAGGCATTTTAAATAACTGTCTACTCTTAAAGAAATGGATTTATGTGAGGCATTTTAAATAACTGTCTATTCTTAAAGAAATGGATTTATGTGAGGCATTTTAAATAACTGTCTACTCTTAAAGAAATGGATTTATGTGAGGCATTTTAAATAACTGTCTACTCTTAAAGAAATGGATTTATGTGAGGCATTTTAAATAACTGTCTATTCTTAAAGAAATGGATTTATGTGAGGCATTTTAAATAACTGTCTACTCTTAAAGAAATGGATTTATGTGAGGCATTTTAAATAACTGTCTACTCTTAAAGAAATGGATTTATGTGAGGCATTTTAAATAACTGTCTATTCTTAAAGAAATGGATTTATGTGAGGCATTTTAAATAACTGTCTACTCTTAAAGAAATGGATTTATGTGAGGCATTTTAAATAACTGTCTACTCTTAAAGAAATGGATTTATGTGAGGCATTTTAAATAACTGTCTACTCTTAAAGAAATGGATTTATGTGAGGCATTTTAAATAACTGTCTACTCTTAAAGAAATGGATTTATGTGAGGCATTTTAAATAACTGTCTACTCTTAAAGAAATGGATTTATGTGAGGCATTTTAAATAACTGTCTACTCTTAAAGAAATGGATTTATGTGAGGCATTTTAAATAACTGTCTACTCTTAAAGAAATGGATTTATGTGAGGCATTTTAAATAACTGTCTACTCTTAAAGAAATGGATTTATGTGAGGCATTTTAAATAACTGTCTACTCTTAAAGAAATGGATTTATGTGAGGCATTTTAAATAACTGTCTACTCTTAAAGAAATGGATTTATGTGAGGCATTTTAAATAACTGTCTACTCTTAAAGAAATGGATTTATGTGAGGCATTTTAAATAACTGTCTATTCTTAAAGAAATGGATTTATGTGAGGCATTTTAAATAACTGTCTACTCTTAAAGAAATGGATTTATGTGAGGCATTTTAAATAACTGTCTACTCTTAAAGAAATGGATTTATGTGAGGCATTTTAAATAACTGTCTACTCTTAAAGAAATGGATTTATGTGAGGCATTTTAAATAACTGTCTACTCTTAAAGAAATGGATTTATGTGAGGCATTTTAAATAACTGTCTACTCTTAAAGAAATGGATTTATGTGAGGCATTTTAAATAACTGTCTACTCTTAAAGAAATGGATTTATGTGAGGCATTTTAAATAACTGTCTACTCTTAAAGAAATGGATTTGTATTCATCCCTTTGAGAGATTCTTCTTGCGGAGGGTATCATAAAGTTCCTATAAATGTTTGCTTTTACCTCACCTGACCGAAGTTGTGATTGTGAGATGTCCGGCGCCGTCGTTCGTTGTCCGTCGTACGTGCGTAAACTTTTCTTGTGAACATTCTAGAGGCCACTGTTTTGGGTCAATCATCATCAAACTTGGTCAGACTAATCATTATGACAGTATCTTGGTCAAGTTTGAATATGGGTCATGTCGAATGAGAAAGTAGGTCAATAGGTCAAATCATAGAAAAACTTGTTTACACACTAGAGGCCAAAGTTTTGGTCCGATCATCATCAAACTTTCTCAGAATGACCATCTTGACAATATATTGGTTATGTTTAAATATGGGTGAGTAGGCCAGTAGGTTAAATCATAGAAAAACCTTGAGAACACACTAGAGGCCACAGTTTTGGTCCGATCACCATCAAACTTGCTCAGAATGATCATCTTGGCAATATTTCGGTCAAGTTAGAATATGGGACATGTCAGGTCAAACAGTAGGACAGGAGGTCAAATCATTGAAAAAGCTTGTGAACACACTAGAGGCCACCGTTTTAGTTCGATCATCATCAAACTTGCTCATAATGATCATCTTGACAATATCTCGGTCAGGTTCGAATGTGGATCATCACGGGTCAAAAAGTAGGTGAGTAGGTCAAATCATAGAAAAACATTCTGAACACACTACAGGCCGCAGTTTTGGTCCGATCATCATCAATCTAGCTCAGAATGATCATCTTGACAATATCTCGGTCAAGTTCAAATATGGGTCATGTCGGGTCAAACAGTAGGTCAGGAGGTCAAATCATTGAAAAAGCTTGTGAACACACTAGAGGCCACCGTTTTAGTTCGATCATCATCAAACTTGCTCAAAATGATCATCTTGACAATATCTCGGTCAGGTTCGAATATGGATCATCACGGGTCAAAAAAAGGTCAGTAGGTCAAACCATTGAAAAACACTTTGAACACACTAGAGGCCAAACTTTTGGCCCGATCATTATCAATCTAACTCAGAATGATCATCTTGACAATATTGCGGTCTAATTCGACTATATCGGTTCAAAAAGTAGGTCAGTAGGTCAAATCATAGATAAACCTTGCGAACAGTCTAGAGGCCAGAGTTTTGGTCCAATTAGCATACATCTTTCTCAGAATGATCATCTTGACAATATCTGGGTCAAGTTCGAATATGGGTCATGTCGAATCGAAAAGTATATCAGTAGGTCATTTTGTCATAATGTTTGAATCCTTTGAGATATAGCCTTGATATTTGGCATGTAGTCTTCGTGTGACAAGGGCTTCCCACTCATGCAAAACTTGACCTGTGACCTTAACCTGTGACCTACTTTTTCATAACGTTTGGAACCTTTTAAGATAGAGCCTTCACATTTGGTATGTATGTTCTATGTGGCACGGTCTTCCCACCCATACACATAATTTGACCTATTACCTTGACCTTTGACCTACTTTGTCATTACGTTTGAAGCATTTAAGATAGAGCCGTCATATTTGGCATGTAGGTTCTTTGTGACAAGGGTTTCCTATTCATTCAAAAATGACCTGTAACCTTGACCTCGACATGTGACCTTCTTTATCATAACTTTTGAACCATTTGAGAAAGAGCCTTCATATTTGGCATGTGTATTCCTTGTGACAATGTCTTCCCACCCATACAAAAATTTTGACAAGTGACCTTGACCTTTGACCTACTTTATCATAACTTTTGAAGCATTTGTAGAGCATATACATGTCGTTCATATGCAGACACAAGATGCAGGAGTTGCATGTCGTGTAGACCTTGGTGAGACTACTCCTTTATGAGCGCCTGAAAGCAGTTTGTCTGTATGTTAACGAAATTACAATCCAGGCTAAGAAAACTGATCTCTACAGGAAAAATTGTCCCCGCCCATCGGGGCTTGAAGAAATAGATGGGCTGCATGATGCTTCCACGCAGAGCTGAAACCGACCGCACACGAGTACTGGTAAACCGCTTAGAGGATCTAAGCCTACCAAAGCAAAGTGGTACGAGTCGGTCCGTCCTTGCTTATAAACCCTATTGGTTTCATCTGGCGACAGCGCTTAAGATGTCATTTCATCTGAACGTCGGGTAAAAGTCCCACATAATTGGACGCAACGTCTCCAAAATGACCTATACGGTGTTGACGGGGACGTTAAACCTCAAATCAAACAAACAAACTCTGCAGGAAAAAATCATATTTCCAAGCCCCGTTTGTGGAAGCTTTATTTATGTCTGATTTAGAGCATATCCAACGAACTTTCTAAAGCTAGGCATTTTGGTTCTGGTCTGATTCCCTGTTTGTCACATGTTCATAAAGATGTTCGTAACTGTTTGTGTTAAATGTATTCATTAAGAAAATAATAGAAAACTATCTGACTTTTTATCCTAGATTGTTGGCTTCAAGTGACAAAACGCAAAGGTTTCCACTTTCATGACAAAATACAACGCGAAGCAAATTCCTTCATACCGGATTATAGGTGGGAAACCCGCTTCAGCTACAATGTAACATATCAATCGCTAGAAGCCTCTGTGGTGTAGTGGTTCTGCTACTCGCCCCATGAACCAGGGATCGCAGGATCGATCCGGATGAGTCTTTAAACCGAGGTCCTATCTCCGTACGACCTTAGCTGATGGTGGGACGTAAACCTAAAACGCACTCACATTCCAAGCGCATCCCATCATGAAAACACATCTTTATAATGATTCTGACCCCCTTGATCCCCCTTTTATACAGTAAAACTGGGATTTACAGGGGTTAACCTTATTTTTCTCATTTCTACTCCAAAATATAGATTGTGGGTACTTGTTAGAACCGCATCGAAGAGGCGCTTCTAACGTGTACCCACAATATATATTTTAAGCCAAGTAAGAAAAATATCATGACTCTGCATCTTACATTTTTTTTTGCTTTGATTTTCTCGGCGGTAAAATGTACAAAGCAGGAGTGTTTTCCTAATGCATTAAAAACAAACGATGTTTTTTCGAGATTCTGTAAATAAAAATCAGTAAATAAATAAATAGATAATGTTGTTAAGATCCGTCAGGTAAACCTTGGTACGCTGAACGCGGTCTAACTAATAAAACGTGAAAAAGAAAAAAAAAACTTTGGTGTAGACCTAATACATGTAAATAAATTAAGTACAAAGTGGCATTGGGCGACAGGGCTTGATATGTCATTTCATCTCAATATTTGGTAAAAGTCCCACAAAATTGGAAGCAACGTCACAAAAATGACATAATATACAGTGCTGACAGGACGTTAAACACCAAATCAACCAAACAAACAAAAAATGGTATGGATTTAGCCACTCAATTTGCCAAAACGGTACATGTAGAACTTGAAGAAATATGCAGTAGGCTTGTTAAGAGTCGCGCCACCACTTCAGCAGAGTTTTGCTGGCTAAAGAGGTGACGGAGAGACGGAAGAACTGACAGAAGACCAGCTCATATTTTCGCGTTGTGATTCTGTTGGATGAATTGACAGCTAGCATGTCCAAGTCTAACTAATGGAGTAAAGAATTTGCTTCTCGGTCAAGTTAGTCAGACAGACGGACAAATGAACAGGACGGCTGTCATTGTGATCCCAGGCTCGTTTCTAAAGATGTGATAATACGGAGTGGGGCCTGAGATGTTATTTTCAACGAACATAGCCATACTTCTATAATGAATATATTCAAACATTTGAGTGTTGAGTGAGGTTGCAATTAGTAACTACCATCTTTATGAGTAACACCTCAGAGCAATCAGATTTATAAATGTTTTATAAACTAATCAATTTTAACAATAATCGCTCAATTCGAATCCACGGACTCAACACAAACTAATCCCTCTTGGTAATTTATTTTAGTAAATGTTCAAAGGTAGAGTATTTTCCCCTATGCGAAACACTGTTAAACAAGTATTAACTTTTAAATAAAAGTCCTGCAGCTCATAAATCTATAAAAGTCCTGCCTCTCATAAAGATAAAAGATAAAGAAGCTTTATTTAACGTCGCATATTCGAAACAAATAACACAAGCTCTGTAGAGCTTTTATTGCGACAAACAAAGTATCCTCTAACAAATATTTACCTGCATGCATTTATCTTCCTTGGACTACCCCTGATAATGCAAGCGTCAGCCAACGGAGCTCAAGTACCATTTTCATGCCTTTGGTATGGCGCGGCCGGGGATCGAACCCGCGACCTCCCTTTCCCGAAGCGGACGCTCTACCACTGAGCTATCGGGGCCGGTAATAAATATATAAATAAGGAACCGCGCTTTATTTGAAAGATGCAAACGTGCATATTGTTGTAAATAGCCGAATTATTAAAGCTGGATGAAATTTATTGCTGCTGGTTTGAATTTGGCCCCTGGAAAAGCGAATGCGATCTTCTGAATCGGGAAAAAATACGCCAAATCCACGGACATTACCGAGTGTTACAGCAAAACTGAATAATGTAAAATAGGTCGTTCAAATGCCATATAAATACAAAGATCTCAAATAAGAATGTGCATGCTGCATATTCGGATAAAGTAATTAGATACGGAAAAGTTCATAATGCAAAGTGCGGGTTGAAAAATGCGGCTTCAACAATTCCTATTGTGATTATACACTGCATAATTGTGTTTTTACCGAAATACTGTTCCATATTTTGTCTGCAAATATTTGTTAACAGTGCAATTAGCATTCAGCTGCACAGTGACTTGCACTGTGACCTTAGTAGCTGTTTGGTATATCAGATACAGCGTCAGAAAATGTGTCTTTGCAAATGTGCGGACAAACGACAGAACGAAAAAAAAAAAAAAAACAGATTGCGTACTCACTCAGTCAGAAAAACAACCTGAAGAAGCGCTTGTGGTCAACAGGCATATATATAGCACTCACTGCATACTCTGACCAGACTGCTCAATGCACAGTGCTTCATGTAATCAGGTTTCTTAGAACTAGCTCATAAATATTGTTTTAATGGTCACCACGATCTAAGGCAAAATGTTCCAAACAGGGTCCAGGTGTTCAACACATCGTTTCTTTAGAGAAATTGTTACATGTTGTAATATTAATCATTTTAACAAGTATTATATTGAATTCATCCACTTTTTTCTTCAAAACATTGTGACTTGTTTTAGCATTTCCAAAAACTTCTTCTATTTGTTCAACCCAAACATGTTAGTGTAAGTACCATATTAAATAATCACGTTAGCGAATGGCATAGTTAGTTATGAACATCTGGCACCTGATAAACGTCATTTCAGAAACAAGAGGGGAATGCAGTATCTCACACAGATGAGATTTACTCATTAAAAAGATCTCTTCACAGATTGGCCCTGAGGAAAAGTGTAAATAGCTTATTTAATGACGTAGCTGGTTGCTGTGTTGTTTGTGATTCGTTTTTCCTGGGGTTTTTCTGCATTGTTAGTTACTCTTCCCTTTGGTGCCATTGATAGGTTGTAATCTTTGATTGTGGCTTTTCCTGGACATCTGTTTCTATTGTTTTACTAAAGCTTGACTCATTGGCGAAATAGGGCGCTACCTGTTATTTCAAACATAATTTGATTGCATCTGACCGCTTTCTACAAGCACTTCAATGCATTCTTATTCTGGAATAAAAATATGTTAAATAACATCCAAATAAGCCAGTTCTTTAAAAAGGGTACCTTTTACATAAACAAAAAGCAACGGCTCATGCGAGCCTGTATGCAATGCGAAAACACGCTTTTATAAACTTACCTCATTAAATCCCACTTTTACATAGTAAAACTGGGGTTTGCAGGGGTAATATGTTCTATAAAAGGGTTATCCTTTGGAAGCAAGGAATACACCACAGAACTGAAAAATATGGAGTGTACATGTTTTCTGGACCAGACTAGCTAGTTTCGGCTAATTAGGCCTCATCAGTGATCCTCAGATATTTTCGAAATTCCACAATGGAATCAATGATCCCAAAAGGACAAGAAAATATAATCTAAACTATGATGTAGGGCAGGGAGACGTTTTACCGCCGTCACACATTCCCACACACCGGCTGTAGTGAAGTTAAATATGTTCTATAAAAGGGTTATCCTTTGGAAGCAAGAAATACACCACAGAACTGAAAAATATGGAGTGTACATGTTTTCTGGACCAGACTAGCTAGTTTCGGCCAATTAGGCCTCATAAGTGAGGCCTCATAAGTGATCCTCAGATATTTTCGAAATTCTACAAAGGAATCAATGATCCCAAAGGACAAGAAAATATAACCTACACTATGATGTAGGGCAGGGAGACTTTTTACCGCCGCCACACATTCCCACACACCAGCTAAAAAAAAACTTATTTGTCTTTTTTCTGCTCTAAAATATAGATTGTGGGTACACGATGTGGCGGTTCTAACGAGTACCTACAATCTATATTTCAGAGCAGAAATAAGAAAAATATCACAATGTTTCATCTTAAAATATAAGTGATTATTTTCGGCGGTAAAGCTTACAATGCATTTATATAGGCGTGTTTTCGAAATGGAAAGCGCAGACTCACCAGGCTAGAATCTTTAAATCAGACCTTAATATAGCTTCATCCAAAAAGTCATGCATCTAGTCATTTCGACTGCGCACGCGCAGTTGAAGAAAATAAAATAGAGAGTGCTAAGGTATCAGTTCATATATTTTTAGCGTCAAGATGCAAACGAGAACAGCATGGATACCCTGCACATAGCATCGGCTCTGGTGACAAGTTGTATGTTGATCTTTGATCCCCTAATTTGCCTTGGTGAGTACAGGCTATGGCAATACGCACCGATGTAAGAAGATTTTTCTCTTATAATAACACGTTATATTTTCTTTATACATATGCAATTTGCCAATTATCGAAAACAACAGGAACAAGTGCTCGCGAGATTTATCTCCCCTGCTAAATACTCTCCATCGTAAAATTCGTTCCTTTGTTCAGCATTGTTTACCATCGCAACGATTTGGCTTTTGTCATTATAAAGTTATTTTTACCTGTCACCTGTGTTTAATGAGTCAGTATTTTGACAACTATCGTGTCCCTGCCTTTCAGAAAGATATTTTTGAAAACTAGCAAGTAGCGGTTGCCAGAGCTCCTAAAATAAGGTTTGTGCTGCCGTTTTGCGAGACTGCACCCCCTCCACATAGGAATATTTATAGCTGGGCGATAGCTGTACCTCGGACTTCACCAGTGATCTCCGTGCATGAATATAGGGAAACACATGTATTTGCATGGTACATGTACACTAAATATAATACAGTATAAAACAAGATGACTTTCATCTCATACAAGTTTTATTTTTTGTCATCTATTATTCATCTCAGTACATATACCCCCGGTCAACTCCGTCAGTGCACAAACTGTTCCGAGACGTCAAAGCGACATGTTGTGGAAACGACAAATGTTATGTTTACTGGCCGAATCGATGCATTGGAATATAAGTCAGTGTGTTGTTGGACAAATGTGTAAAGAATGAGGTAAGCTTTTGTAAAGATATCTGCCTATTTAACTGTGCCTGGTTTTTCAACTTTAAACTGCGAGTTGATAAGAACTAATGAAATATACTTCTACGTGTGCTACTAAAACAGGAGAAAAATACAAAATTGCTTTAAATTTCTTGACAGTCTTAATATTATTTCAGAACATACATTAAACTTCATTGCTCTGTGTGTTTTTCATAATTTTGTGCCTGTAGTAGCACTGTAGATTTGCTTTTGGCTGTGCAAAAACGCCGAAATTAAACGCGGACATCCAGCATGTTTAATGACTACGTTTATCAACGAAGACTACAATTTGAGTGTTGGTTTCTACCATATGGGGTATTGGTTTCTACTCGATAATTTGTATAGGTTTCTACCTTACATTGCAGTATGTCTGACTTAAAGACATTCCACATGGCCGCCTGAACAAATGAGCAAGACTGACAGTGGTTCTGAATATGCAAGATATTGAATAAAACCCTTTTGTTTTACCCAACTTGTATAATTGGAACATAAACTTGAAGTCTTAAAGTTATTTAAATACCTGTTAGAAAGGTAAAATATATTTCAGGGTTGTTTTTTTTTTCACTCACCTAAAATGCCAAACTTTGTGTATCAAAGTGGTAAGTTCCCACAAGTAACAAGGGCAAAAAGAAATCACTGAGCAGATACATGTTCCCTTCAGGTGACCAGGACTCCAAATTTTGATTAGTTGCACTAAACTGAAATTAACTGTTTTCGACCAAGGCATGTTTTGTGGTCAGGAAAAAAAATCTTGTCTTTTTCTATACACATTTCTTAACACAATAAAAGAAGTCATTTCTGTGTATGGAGAGATAAACTTGCCTTCACTAAAACAAATGTGATAGAAAATAGGCAGATAAGTTTATTTTTGTGGTTGGCTGAACACATCTGTCTAATATATACATGTAGAAAAAAAAAGACAGGGAACAAATTAAGGTCAACCTTTGACCCTAGCTAGCAGATTTTAAAACTATTATTATTTTTTTCTCAACTAAAATCTTCATTAAGTTTATACAGTTTTGTCAAACATAACATTCATATCTCAAAAATGCAATACAATCATGCTTAATTGTGTGAAACAATTTTGTAAATCTAAGTGGTGAAGTATACTTTTCACACGTGTCTAATGTTTACATTTGTAACCCAAGACTAACCTAAGGATTCTAATAAAATACTGATGGATCGATATGCAGTATATTGACCAGGGGATGTAAAATAACTTACTTCATGTGTAGAGGCGAAAGGTACGAATAAAGGTTGTGGATAATAGAGAAATATTGAAAAATCCCAAATGCTGTTTATGAGTGTTCGTGAGTTTGTCTGAACTTAAATTTAGCTTGTAAATGCTGCCAAAGTTATTGTTTGCTACCCTGAAATGCATTCCCTCTATACATTTCTCCCGTTTTGAGCGATGACAAACGTTTTGTAAAAGTCCAACTTGTTTAAAGAATGCTGTACTCGATGGCTTCCGGAAACCAGTATTTCAATAATGTGCTCTCCCTTTTGGTCAAAGTACGCGTGAAAAAGTAGTTTCAAAAGTATTTATTCAACAAATATGTATAATTTTTATGTGCCAGTGAGGGCTCTTGGAATTCTAATAGAAGATTTCATAACGTATATAAATTTATTGCAATAATGTAAATATGACGTAAAATCACACGATCTTTCGCGGATAAAAAGTGCCTTGACGTATTAATCTAATGTTTTAGCTAGGGTGTTGTTCGGCTCCTTGACGAAAAAGTGGATAGAAAGTTTGCACACAGATAAAAAAATAAATTGACGGAATGTTAGTATTTGATCTCCCTTCTGTGAGAATCGAATGGTGCGATTTTAAAGGTATATGTTTGGGGTATCAGATTATATCAAGTACGTCAATAGTTTCGTCAGTACGAAGATGTGAATTTGCGTGTAAACAAATCCCCAGAAGTTCACCCATGATGAATTTTGTTTTTAAATGTTCTACACACCACGTGATCGAAAATTAAATAATCGCTTTTTGGGCTGTTTATGAAAAAATATGTCCCGGCGCACTGAAATCCCTGTGTAATTACTCATAAACCAGTTACAATATCATAATTATTTATTCACAGAAATGTTAGTTCTAAGTCTAAAACAAATGAGCACATTTTGCAATATTTATTTCACATTTCTCTCTTTGTAGTAATTCAGATATTTAAGTGTTTTGGTCATGAGAAAACTGTGGTCTGGTATTTTTAAACTGATTAGAAAAAATCTCTGAGACCTTAGCAAAATGCTCAAATTCATAATTTCTTTTCCCATGTGCATTTTGTGCCATTCCAGCCATGTTGATTGCAGAATATCCTTAATATTGATGGGAGAAACCTCAATGTTGGAAGAGGTGGAGTTGACAGTGACGTAGGAGTGTGGCAAGATATACTTTCTTCTTCTTCTTCTTCTTTTCTTCTATTAAATACTATTATTAAAGATTAATATATTTCGTTTAATTTTTACAGGTGTAGCTTTGAGAAAATCTTAGAAAGCCACCCCTAGACGCGCTCTTAAACAGTTCTGAGGATGTTATCCAGGGTCCGACCCTGGCTGAAAACTGGCTTACGGTAGTCATATCTGGGGAGGAAATCAAGGCGACCATACTGACCTTAACCACCCGTCACCTTTTTTATATCCGCAATTCCAAACTACTACTAGAAACCATATTACCTCTGGTAGGTACGGAACCCTGGAAGGGACATGTAATTTATTTTAATATGTTGTGCGAACACGATAATATCTTGAACGCACATGATATTATGTTGTGCGGATTGGAATTGTTGGTATAAAATTAGTGACGGTGATTAACGTCAGTATGGTCGCCGTGATTTCCTCCCCAGATACGACTACCGAAACAACTCGCAAGCTCGTGCGTTCTTCGCCATATGAACTCGTGCCGAATATTTCACAATATAATGTCAATAACCTATGAATATTATCTTGTGCGCACAAGTTATTATCTTGTTCGCACAACATATTATCTTGTTCGCACAACAAGTTATCTCGTTTGCACAACCTAGATGTTGTGCGAACAAGATAATATCTAAAAAATTTATGTAGACCTTAATTCGTAGCATCCTATTATTTATTCATTTATTTTTGGTTATTGTGTCCTTTCAATATAATTTCCCTAATATCGAGACGATCGTTGATCAGAGGCGGGCAAAAACCGGAGTACCCGGAGGAAAACGACCTGACCATCCGTTCCAGGTCTACCCAGTAAACACAAAACGTGATCGTAACGTTTTTATAGGTTTCGAAATGGTAACGCAGAACGTGACGTTCTGTAAACGTTTTGCTAACGTTTTTTTCTGTGTCGAACTGCGATGACTGTTTTTGGCAATCAGATAAAAAATACTTCCCTTCTACAAAACCTAGAGCGTATTCCTTAACATTTCAAATACTTTTCGAGGAAGTTATAAAAAGGTTACAGAAAAAAAAAATTTTACTAGCGTTGTGAAACGCTCTATAAATGTTGCAGAATTTGTTGATATAAATGTGCACCTTCTTTCCGCCAATATTCATTCGAACAAAGAACAAGGAAAATCGAACGCCTCACAGAATTAGTGTTTTTCCGGCTCATTTTGCTCCAGGTAACTTTGATTTGATGATTTAATTGAATGTGGTTCTTATTCTATTTGCACCGGATAATACTATAATGTAACTGTAATGCGCGATTGTTTGAATTTGGTGGCTGTCACATGTTTTCGCGACATATGAAGTAAACACACGTCTGTTATGACAATATTCGTAAATAGTGATATGTTTTCGGTTTACTGAAGGTGACGACAAGTTTTCTCACTGCATTTGATTAATTGCATGACCAAATTGCACGACCCGCAGAAAAAGCGACCGACTGAAGTCGGTTGATTTTCTAAGAGTGTCCTAAAATCACCGTGTCGTTCTGTCAGTCTGTGTGTCCGTTCGTAACCCGTTTGTAAAAAATTGGTGATAGTGACTTAACTGCTTGGAATATTTAAACAATTTTTGGCATACTGATGGATATCAATGAGATCTAACCAATGAACTTGCGAAATATTACATTCCATTTAGTATAGCCTCACCGAGGCGAACAATGTGAAAATTTTCGAACTGCTTCTCCTCGGAAACCGTTGGGCCGATTGAAGTCAAATTTCATATGGAGCCTCTAGTGGATGGGGAAAATCAAAATTTGCTGATTGGGTCCAGGTCACATGACCAAAATGGTCGCTTCAAGCCATATATGGTCTGTCTGTCTGTCTGTCTGTCCGTCCGTAACCCGTTTGTGAAAATTGGTGATAGTGACTTAACCGCTTGGAATATTAAAACAATTTTTGGCATACTGATAGATATCAATGAGATCTAACCAATGAATTTGCGAAATATTACATTCCATTTAGTATAGCCTCGCCGAGGCGAAAAATGTGAACATTTTCGAACTGCTTCTCCTCGGAAACCGTTGGGCCGATTGAAGTCAAATTTCATATGGAGCCGCTATGGGATGGGGGAAACCAAACTTAGCTCATGGAGTCTAGGTCACATGACCAAAATGGCCGCCAAGCCGTATATGGTAAAAACCTTTTAAAAATAGTCTTCTCCAGAACCACTGGGCAGATTTCCACGAAACTTGATAAATAGCATCTGGGACGTAGGCCCATCATAAATTGCTAAAATGGTAACCCTGGGTTGACCTTGACCTTCTTTGTGCCTATGTCAAACTTTGACACATATGCTGTTGTATTGGAAAAGTGAGAATGCATTTTATCCTGCAAACGATTCAGAATACAGTACTAAAGTATAAGATATATTTTGCTCCTTACGATAAGGCGCACCGTTTTAGGTCCAGGTCACATGACCAAAATGGCCGCCATACCCATATATGGTAACACCCATAAAGCTAAAAGGATCCGGCGGGTCGTGCACTTCAGCTGAAGCACTGGTTTCTGTTATTTATTCAAAAGTAATTTATCAAAATGTTTCGTTTGAAACAAACGTTGTGAAAACTTCTTGAAACATTCAATCTACATCGGTGCAGGCATTTGTTGAACATTTTCATATTATCAAAAACAGCATTTTCCTGATGAAAATTTGTAGAAGTTTTCTCATCACTGCTTAAAACAAAGGATGTGGGTTCTCGTTCTAACCAGTGTTCACAACCTGTTTTCGAACAAAAATAAGAAAAATAATGAATTTCCCAGTAAACCAAGTTTTCTTTATACAAAACAGGATCTACAGGGACGTTCATTGCATGGACTTGGTAAAGTGATGGACAGGGCTTCAGATAAAAAAAAAGTAAAATGGACATCATTTTATTTACACACTATTAAAGCATATATATGCTGTGTGGTTTACAGTTGTAAACTTTACGGAACACCCACAATATTTTTACATGAAATAACCACTTCTTCTTGCCTGAAACACGCTTATATGAGTTTGACCCCATTGAACCCCACTTAAATATTGTAAAACTGGGGTTTACAGGGGTATACATATTTTTTTTCTCATTTTCGCTCAAAACATAGATTGTGGGTACTCGTTTGAATCGCCTCGCCGATGCGGTTCTAACGAGTACCCACAATCTATGTTATGAGCCGAAATATGAAAAAAAAAACAGAATTTATCAATTTTTGGTGGTAAATTGTTCAATATATTTAAATAGGCGTGTTTTAGTAATGTCAGTGATCTTGTTTCACTCTGTTTTAATCAGTTAATATGATTTGACATTTAGTGGAATGTGCAATATAGTTAACTTCACTGTTTACAACAACATGTCAAATTGCAATGCAATCTACACTTTAGAAAAGTAAAGCACCGCCTAAGACCCGCCTACTACATCTGGACTTCAAGAATAACCACTAGATGACTTCAAAGGTAAAAAACTACTTAATTTGGTCAGACAAAAAACATATTAAGACAAAGGCTTTTAAAATAATTTTTCCTGGTTTATTTACCCGGTTGAATTAAACCTTCCATGTGAACGTTACTCAAATGTTCCCAAACACGTTTTAAGAACTTCTTTTATAAACGTTTTTAAAATGTATAATATTATTTACTGCTTAGAATAACATATTTTAAACGTTTTGAACGTTTTTCAAACGTTTGTCAAACGTTTTTCAAAAACGTCCTTGCGACGTAAAAAAAAACATTCCATATAAACGTCATTTAAACGTTCACAAAAAACGTTTTTAACGTTTTTGAACACTTTTTTGAAACGTTCTAAAAATGTTTCTTTGTTAGCTGGGTAGGCGTCTCACATGTGACCCGAGCCAGACTCGAACCCACAGCGGCGAGAGACCTAATGGTTAAGATCAGCGCTCTTATCCACTATGCCACGGAGGCCCGTAGCATCGTATTTTATTTATTTATCTTATTATATACATGTATATAATTTTTTATCCCCACGCTTTTCGAAGAAACCTTGGGAATCTTGAGACCTTGGGAATAGATAGATCGCTTGGCTTACAGTTGGACAAGGCGACCCAAATGAACCACAAGCTTTGACGTGTCGTTAACTCTAACCCCCCCCCCCCTCCCCCCTCCCCCCCCCCCCATGAAGAGTATCCATATCCTACTTTTGGAACCGAATCAGGAAAATTAAACAATTTATACCTCTGTAAACCCCACTTTTCCCTATATAAAGTGAGTTTTTCTAGGGTGTTCATTTCCTGACCTTGTTAACGTGACGAGCGTCATTGTGTGACATTTTTACTGCGATCATTAGACAAGTTATCCCACTGTAATGGAAAGACTGTCACAAGAATCCATATGTATTGCTGTCAGATTGACACTACCGAAATCGTTCTGGTCTGCAAGTTACACAGAAGCCTCTGTGGTGTAGTGGTTATACTGCTCGCCTTGTAAACTGGGGGTCGCAGGCCCATGTGGGACAATTGTAATCCGCCTTTTACATGTGTCCGATCTAAACCGCGCGACAAATTGTATAGAAATTAATAGGACATGTTAATCTAAGACATGATATAAAAAATACTAGGCTAGATAGCGAAAATGTGATTGAAAATTATGAATTCAATCTTTTATCTTAATTTTGATAATAATTTTATATTTTTAAATAAAATTTAAACTGGTCAATTTTGAAATGAAAATAGGACCATTCGTCTTGTGAACCTCTCGTTTATTTCAATAGAAAATTAGCAAAAAACCCACGAGGGTGTCTGTTTGTATACTGTAATAGTTATATTATAAAATACGTTGTTAAAAATGTGATTGAAAATTCCAGAAGAAAAATGTTTTTTTCTTTCCAACAGTATCAAATAATTGAGGATCAAATAAAAACAAAGTTGGTCATTTTTATGTTGTTTTCTTGCCATTTTCTGTACTTTGAGCCGTCTCTCCTCATTGTATCTATTTATAGCTATAAGTTCTCATTTTATGCGATTATCGGATTAAATGAAATTTCCAGGTTTTAGCTGGTTTAAGACGAATCTCAAAGTGGGCTGCTGAAAACATTTTCGTTAATGAGATTGAATGCTGAAATAAATTTATTTTTAATTTTGTCTTATTTATATATTTACTGCTTTTGATTTGCTTTTTTTTTCTTGTTCAATGTATTTTTTTCTACATGTGACTGATGCGCAAGTAACAAACACTTCATATTGTTTACAAAAGAAGAAAAAAAAAAAAAAAAAAAAAAAAATAATTATTGATTTTTTTGACTAGCGAAAATATATTGATTTCGGTGAAAAATCTTTTTTTTCGGGTACTTCACACACATGCTTAATTGGCAATTGTTGCTAATTACTGCCAATCATGCCGGTTTAGGGAATACTACTTAAAATCCTTAGGTACTTTTTTTGATCTGAGTCTACGTTGTGCGAAAGATCCAGTGCTTCTTCATGCAGCAAGAGAAGTCTAGGATGCGCACGTTGATGTGATTCTTTGGTGGGCACACGTAAGTTGTAGGAAGTGCTGTGCCCTGGTTCAGTTAATATTTTCTGGGGTAAATTGCTTGTTATTTCACACAGTAAGATAATCATCACGAAAACACGCCTATATAAACCCCACTTTTATATAATAAAACTGGGGTTTACAGATGTAAACCTTGTTTCTTATTTCTGCTCTATATACAAATTGTGGGTACCCGTTACACAATCTATATTTTCAGCAGAAATAAGAAACATGTCACAATTTTTCATCATATAATTTTCTCTGTTTAATTTTCTCGGCAATAAATTTTACTATTTAATTGTGTAGGCATGTTTTCGTAATGTGTTGTCAGGGTTGCAAAAAATATATAGATATTTCAATGTTAACCAGTAATCAACAACAGCTGATTTAACATGTTTCGATTAACGTGCATCAATTAATACATGTATAGAATTAAAGAGTCGACACGTGCTGTGTGTGTATTCAAATTAATCGCTTTAAGACCCGGTAGCCTTAATCGTTGACATGGTATCGACAAACTTAGGTAATCTAAAGAGAAACGTTCTGGTATCCGGACAAAATCCCGTCTGGACAAAATCCCCTCTGCTCATTTTTGCATAGGTGGACGAAATCCCCAAGGTGGGCATAATCCCCTTTGAAACTTTTTACAGGGTGATCAAAACCCCCCTCGTGATTTTTACAAGGTGAACAAAATCCCCTCCATAAGATGGACAAAATCCCCTTCGGGCAAAATGCCCCTTGCTGATTACTGCCATAGGAATGGTTCTCAAATGGGCTTCAAGTTTCCCTGGTTTTTGAAGAAATCAAAATCATCAATATTTTTGAAGAGGGTGATTTAAGAAAATCAAAGAAAATTAAGGACTGCGCTTGATATTATGTTTGAAAACAAACTGATTAATTTTTACTCAAGTGAAAAAAATATGTAATTACTCTTTTATAATTATTAAATGATTCAATATGCTAATTATCAAAAATGCTTGATAACCTGTAGGCCTACCATCATACAATCTTCATATTCACTGACAAATAAATTTTACATTGCAGTAATCCAATGTAGATGAAATAGCAAATACTGAAGATCCTGATCAGATCTGTTCACCGTTCATTACGAAAACACGCCTATACAAATACATTGTAAATTTTACCGCCGATGATAAAAAAATTTAAGATAAAAATTGTGTTAGTTTTCTTATTTCTGCTCCAAATATAGATTGTGGGTACACGTTAGAACCGCCGTTCTAACGAGTACCCACAATCTAAATTTTAGAGCAGAAATAAGAAAAATAAGGTTTACCCTTGAAACCCCAGTTTTACTATATAAACGTATATAAATTTACTGGATGGAATTGCTTAATAAATAAAAGAAAATATTCGTTGTTTCAATTCCCAGCATCATGTCATTCCTGTAGAAGATAATGGGCAGCGGTCTGTTGTGAAATGGTTTTGGATAAAACACAATTCAAAGAAAAAATGTATAGAAAAAATACAAAAATTATTCTGTCAGTCTTCAGAAAACAGAGTGTATGATCGATCTACCATTCGAGTACCATTCCTATAGCAGCAATCAGCGGGGCATTTTGTCCGAAGGGGATTTTGTCCATCTTATGGAGGGGATTTTGTCCACCTTGTAAAAATCACGATGGTGATTATGTCCACCCTGTAAAAAATTTCAAAGGGGGTTATGTCCATATTGTAAAAACATGAAGGGGATTTCGTTCACCTTTGCAAAAATGAGCAGAGGGGATTTTGTCCGGAGGGGATATTGTCCTACACTCCTCCAAAATAGATATTTTTCTAATGAAAATACGTGATAATTTTATTATTTATACTGCAAACATAGGTTATGGGTGCTCGTTAGAACCGCCTCAATGAGGAAAAATAGTGTATACCTCGTAAATCCCAGTTTTCTCCTATACAAAGTGGAGTTTAGGGGGTGTTCATTTCAAGGACTTGTTAACCTAATGTATGTATTTACTTTTTCTTAGGTAAATACCAAAAATATTTCATCGAGTGTATTAAAAACATTACATTTTTCCCTCGTGCAAAAAAAAAACCAAACAAAAAAAAAAACAAGAAAGAAAGAAAGTTTCTAACGAGTGCGTTGAAAACTTCTTAGTTTTCACGAGTGTGCAGCTTTGGTAATTTATTATTAATTACAATACACAAGATGAAATATTTTCTGTTTTTTTTTTTTTTTTTTTTTTTTTGACAAAAAAGATATCTTTTCATTTTATACACGACTGTGCCGGTATAATGTAGTTGAACAGCTGTTTAACACAAGCTTTGCAGTGTGAAAATAATATCCTTATTTGTTTCAGATATGCAAATCCCATAAACGGGTACCGTGGCAAAAAGTGCAGGCCCAGATCACACTATTTAAAAAAAATTCAGCCTTTTTACAAATAGATTTGAAGAAAACAACCTGCCTCTCCTGAATTTTGAAATGGACTCCTGCTATATATAAGGACGAAGATTCCACTTGGTACAAAAAGGGTTAAGTGATGTTAGGCCAGTATGGGTTCCGCGGAATAAAAACCGATTAGTTGTCAAATAAAATGATTGAAATGAAACAGTATGTTTATTGTGTTCCCCTTTATTGCTTAACGAGGCCAACAGATCCATGACATTACGACACCGTGTGACATAGGGCATTCTTTCATATCCCTTAAACGGTTATTTTCTGATGAAAGTTTGTCATATTATACCAAACATAGGTTTTGGATGCTCGTTAGAACCACCCACAACCTATGTCATAATATGTATCCCGTGAATCTAGTTTTCTCTATATAAAGAGTGGTTTACAGGGATATTCATTTCACGGACTTGTTAACGTGATGAGGCAAAAACTGAAACTTGAAAACTTAATAGTGGCTCGGTTGTCTCTAAACAGTGGAAAAGGTCCTGAACGGAGAAAAAATTTGGTTTAACTCTTACATTCCTATGTTTAATGCAAAGATTGAATGCTCCGATCAGATGCCTTGTTCGGTCCATTCTATTTGCCATTTTCTCTTTTTCTGGAAAACTTACTTTACAGAGCTTAACGTTTGTGTTGGTGTTTAGCGGCCCAGTCAACACTATTTTAGGTCATTTTTGAGCCGGTCAGTTTACATACGGGAAAAGTTCGGCCATATGAAATCAAGGGAAATCAAGGGAACGAACCTGTACTGGCAGTTTTTCCAGGTAGCTTCCAGAATTACGCTACTTGACACCTATTTTAAAGCAATTCGGCTATAGTCGGCAGTTTTCGATGAATATCGGCTGTGACCGTTAATCCTTGTCTCAGACAATTGCTTAAGGGTATTACAGTGGCATATTTGTTTTCACTAAATATGATGATTTATTGGTCCATATATAATACGGATTAAATTGCTTTTCAAATATTATAGTATTGTAAGGGAAAGTGTTTGTTTTATGCCGCATTTATAAAATAACCTAATGCCACTTTTATTTATTTATTTTATTTTATTTATTTTTTATTTATTTTTTATTTATTTTTTTTGCGAAGTCGTTAGTTAACGAGTCGTTTAATTTTTTTATCATTTTGTACAGCAAAAAAAAAAAAAAAAAAAAAAAATCGAATAGGGTTTGCATCAAATTTGCAAAAAAAAGCTCCTCACATTTTCCAGTAGAAATACAAGAGTATTAGGTACCTATTGAATAGTTAACGTTTTGACCAGTAGCGAGTTCATTAACCCATTCAGTATACCATAAACCCCTGAAGGGGTACCTTGGCAAACAGTGCAGGCCCAGATCAGATGCCACAGAACGCGGCGTCTGATCAGGGCCTGCACTGTTTGCTTAAAGTTCAGTCATTTTCAAAATAGATTTTGATGAAAACACAACCTGACACCCCTAAATTTTGAAATGGAGTCCTGCTGTATATAATGTGGAAGATTCCATTTGGTACAAAAAGGGTTAACTTACGCTGCTTTGAACAACTTGGCCTTGATGATCAATGTGGGTTAAGTAGAACGTAGTTGACTCAATGTTTAAGTTTTGATAGTTTTGAGACGGATTGACAAACGCTACTAAGTACAGTTGCTTTGCACTGCTGATTTCCACGTGCCTTTCACTGGTGTGTTTGAAACCCATCATTGAGACTGCTCTAACGAGTACCCACAATCTATGTCTTGGACCAGAAAGAGCAAAATAATGTATGCCCCTGTTAATACAGAGCGTGTTTTTGAGGGGTTCTTCAAGGACTTGCTTTACGTGATGGAAAACGGCTATTTTAAGCCGCACGTCAGAGAGCGAAAGCATGTGCAATGTACTGGTTAACCGCTTACGCATAAGCCTGTCCAGGAAAAGAGTGGATAGGTAAACAATGACCTAAAATAGTGTTGACTGGACCGCTTAATTCTAATACAAACAAAAGCTCTGTTGGCCTCGTTAAGCAATAAAGGGGAACACAGTAAGCAAACTGTTTCATTTTTAATCATTTCATTTGACAACTAATCGATTTTTAATCCGTTGAACCCATACTGGCATAACATCACTTAACCCTTTTTGTACCAAGTGGAATCTTCCTCCTATAGCAGGAGTCCATTTCAAAATTTAGGGGTGGCAGGTTGTATTTTCTTCAAAACCTATTTGGAAAATGGTTGAATTTTTGTAAAACAGTGTAGGCTCAGATCAGTCTGATCTGGGACGACTGATCTCGGCCTGCACTGTTTGCCACGGTACCCGTTTAGGGGTTTCCAGTCTGAAATGGGTTAATCACTATTAGCAGTGAAATATTTGCATATCTGAAACACTCGTGAAAACTATGGCGTTTTCAACGCACTCGTTAGAAAAGTTTCTTTTTTTTCTGCACGAGTGAAATGTTTTATGTTTTCAATACAATCGATGAAATTATATATTTGGTATTTACCTAAAAAAAAAAGGTAAAAACATACATTAGGTTAACAAGTCCGTGAAATGAACACCCCATAAACCCCACTTTGTATAGGGGAAAACTTGGGTTTACGGGGTATACACTATTTTGCGCTCATTGAAGCGGTTCTAACGAACACCCATAACCTATGTTTGCAGTATAAATAAGAAAATTATCACGGATTTTCATCAGAAAAATAGCTATTTTGGAGATATGAAAAAAAATGCACGTTGACGCGCGAGTGTGTTAATTCTTGCTCCAAAACATCGATTGTGGGTACTCGTTAGGACCGCTGTAAGAGATAAATCTTGGAGAAGAAAATAGGATACTTGATAACTAGCGAATAAGATTATATGACAAGCCCCAGACCAACCTGGCATCTGCACAATCTGATCAGAGTGTTCATTGTGCGTTATATGGATATATTTTGTTATAATAGAAAGACTTGAATTGTGCTCAACCCTTTTTCTTTCTTTTTTTTTTTGGGGGGGGGGGGGGGGGGTGGGGGTGGCTCAATTCTAATTAACAGAAGCTTAGGGGTGAAAGGGAAAGCGTTAACTGGACCGAGTCCATTAACTACAGAGAACGTTTGTCTAAATTACCTAACATAAGTTTGTCGATATCATGTCAACAATTAAGGCTTCCGGGCCATAAAGCGATTAGTTTGAATATACACACAGCGCGTGTCAACTCTTAAATTCTATGCATGTATTAATTGATGCCTATTAATCGAAACTTTGTTGAATACTGCTTAGCATTAAAATATATTTTGATTTGCAACCCTGACAACACATTACAAAACATGCCTGTACAACTACACAGTAAATTTTATTGCCGAAAAAGAGAAAATTTTAAGATGAAAAATTGTGAAATTTTCTGTTGCTCAAAATATAGACTTTGTAACGAGTACCCACAATCTATATACAGAGTAGAAATAAGAAACAAGGTTTACCTCTGTAAAACTCAGTTTTAATATATAAAAGTGGGGTTCAAGGGTTCAAAATTATATAGGCGTGTTTTCGTGATGATTATTCTATGTGTAAATACATGCAATTTATCCCAGAAAATAATATTTGAACCAGGGCACAGCACTCCCTACAATTTACGTGTGCCCAGCAAAGAATCACATCAGCGTTGGCATCCTAGAATTCTCTTGCTGCATGAAGAAGCATTGGATCTTTCGCACAACGTAGGCTCTGATCAGAAAAAATACCTAAGGGTTTTAAGTAGTATTCCCACAACCGGCATGATTGGCAGTAATTAGCAACAATTGCCAATTAAGCATGTGTGTGAAGTACCCGAAAAAATAAAAATAAAAAAAAATCACCGAAATCAATATATTTTCGCTAGTAAAAAAAAAATCAATCTACTTCTTTTGTAAACAATATGAAGTGTTTGTTAATTGCGCATCAGTCACATGCAGAAAAAAATATATGAAACAAGAAAAAAAAAACATATCAAAAACAGTAAAATATATAAATAAGACGAAATAAAAATAAATTTATTTCAGCATTAAATGTCATTAACAAAAATGTTTTCAGCAGCTCACTTTGACATTCGTCTTGAACCAGCTAAAACCCGGAAATTTCCGATTTTATCCGATAATCGCGTAATATGAAAACCGATAGCTATAAATAGATACAATGAGGAGAGACGGCTAAAAGTACTGAAAATGGCAAGAAAACAACCTGAAAATGACCAACTTTGTTTTTATTTGATCTTCAATTATTTAATACTGTTGGAAAGAAAAATCATTTTTCTTCAAGAATCTAAAGTCACATTTTTAACAACGTATTTTATAATTTAATTATTACAGTATAAATACAGACACCCTCGTGAGTTTTTGCTAATTTTCTATTGAAGTAAACGAGAGGTTTACGAGACGAAGGGTCCTATTTTCATTTCAAAATTGACCAGTTTAAATTTTATTTAAAAAATATAAAAATATAATCAAAATTAAGATAAAAGATTGAATTTTTATAATTTTCAATCACATTTTCGCTATCTAGCCTAGTATTTTTTCAATCATGTCTTAGATTCACATGCCCTATTAATTTCTATACACTTTGTCGCGCGGTTTAAATCGGACACAGGTAATAGGCGGATTACAATTGTCCCACATGACCTATCCACTCTTTTCCTGGACAGGCTTATACGTAAGCGGTTAACCAGTTCAGTGCACATTCTTTCGCCCTCTAACATGCGGCTATTAAAAGCCGTTTCCCATCACGTATTTTTTTTTTTGGTTTTGGTTTAACGGCCCTTTCAAGATTATTTCACTCATTTCGAGCCGATCGTTAATCAGAGGTGGGCGAAAACCGGAGTACCCGGAGAAAAACCACCCGACCTTCAGTTGCAGAACTCGGCGTCTCACATGTGACCCGAGCGAGGCTCGAACCACAGCGGTAAGACAGTCAGCACTCGTAACCACTAGGCCACGGAGGCCCGTATCCCCCCCCCCCATCATGTAAAGCAAGTCCATGAACAACATTTCTAAAACACGCTCTGTATTAACAGGTGCATACATTATTTTGCTCTTTCTGGCCCAAGACATACATTGTGGGTACTCGTTAGAGCAGTTTTAATGATGGGTTTCAAACAAACCAGTGACAGGCACGTGGAAATCAGCAGTGTAAAGCTACTGCGCTTTGTAGCGTTTGTCAGTCCGTCTCAAAATTATAAAAACTTTAACATTGAGTCAACTGCGTTCTACTTTACACACATTGAACATCAAGGCCAAGTTGTTCAAAGCAGCGTAAGTTACCCTTTTTGTACCAAATGGAATCTTCCTTCATATATACAGCAGGACTCCATTTCAAAATTTAGGGTTTTCAGGTTGTGTTTTCATCAAAATCTATTCGGAAAATGACTGACCTTTTAGCAAACAGTGGAGGCCCTGATCAGACGCCGCGTTTTGTGGCGTCTGATCTGGGCCTGCACTGTTTGCAAAGGTACCCCTTTAGGGGTTTCTGGTACTGGATAGGTTAATGAGCTCGCTGCTGGTCAAAACGTTAACTATTTAATAGGTACCTAATACTCTTGTATTTCTGCTGGAAAATGTGAGGAGCTTTTTGCAAAATTGATGCAAACCCTATTCGCATTTTTTTTTTTCAACAAAATGCTAGAATATTCGCTGTACAACATGATCAAAATTTTATCGATTCGATAACTAACGACTTCGCTTGTTTTGAATAACTGGCCCCAGGGCAACAAGGTTAGCACGTCCATATTCGTCTTATGAACTCACTCACATGTCTTTAGCTAACAGTGTGGGAGAAAAATTGGACATCACCTAATTATGTATGTCGGTCGCTAAATAAATAAAAGTGGCATTAGGTTATTTTATGTATGCGGCGTAAAACAAACACTTGCCCTTAAAATACTATAATATTTGAAAACAATTTAATCCGTATTATATATGAATCAATAAATCATTATATGTAGTTAAAACAAATATGCCACTGTAATACCCTTAAGCTATTGTCTGAGACAAGGATTAACGGTCACAACCGATAGTGACCGAAAGCTGCCGGCAATAACCGAACTGCTTTAAAACAGGTGTCAAGTAGCGTAATTCTGGAGGCTACCTGGAAAAACTGCCAGTACAGGTTTGTTCCCTTGATTTCCCTTGACTTCACATGGCCTAACTTTTCCCGTATATCAATCCCGGGATTCTCCAGACTTTCGGATGGGTCTTTAAACCGAGATCCCATCTCCGTATGACCTTAGCTGTTGGTGAGACGTAAAACCCAAGCACTCACTCACTCTGTAACTTACACAATTTTATCTCGATGGCATTAGCCCTCTAGTAGTCTTTATCAAAACGTACGGTTGAGTAAAAGAAATTAGGTACACCTCTAATATTGTATTTATTTCCCTTGTCACGGTAAAAGTTTAATTTGTAGGTCCAATGTGGTCCCCTGCCTTATAAGAAGGTGAATCACACCAAATAAGGTCTTAAAACAAACTTCAATATCTCATCTCTAATATCACAAAGAAAAATGATAGCCTAGGCAGAAGGATGGTTGGCTAGAATCGGATGAACTGAGGTAGGGTATGGAAATGTTTTCGCTTCTGCTCCGCCATTTTGCTTTCTAGTGCAAGGGGGTAGCAACTGTTTTTCTCTAATTTGCATGATTTGGCAAATATATTTCATTGTGATTTCAAATTTATCTTTAACCAGATACTTAACTAGAGATACTGTTCATCTGATGATGACGGTAAATTCTTTAAAATGTCTACATTTTACAATCTAATGCAAAATTTAGCTCTCTGGGCGTTACGAACATGCAAGCGTCCACTAACTTGGATCAAAGAGACAACGTGACCTTTCATTCATAAAGTTTTGAAGGATGCTGTAAGCATTCTAAAGCACAACAAGATTTTTAGCTTCCACCAATGGGATTTCTGGATTCATTTTAGAGGGATGCGCAGTTATATCCTAATTAACATACAGAATAATTGGGCCCTAATCATTATCAAAATTAGATTCATTCCGTGTATGTAGCGTGTCTAATAATAATAGAGATCAACTTAAGTTTTTTTAATGGGTGACCAAATTATTAAGACCACAATCCTTCAGCCCAGGCTTTTTTCTTCTCCATGAATTTATCATCAGCCTAAATATTGTGGTCTCGTCCCAGCCCAGGCTTTTTGTATGTTATTTAGGGTGAGACCACATTTTCTGTTCTATATAGGGACTGAGACCACATTTTTTAGATTTGCCACGAATTTATCATTTTCCTAAATAATGTGGTCTCATCCCTATAAAGAGATGAGACCACATTCCTTCAGCCCAGGATTTTAGTATGTGATTAAAGGTGAGACCACATTTTCTTCTCTATATAGAAGTGAGACCACATTTTTTAGATTTGCCATGAATTTATCATTTTCCTTAATAATGTGGTCTCATCCCTATATAGAGATGAGACCACATTCCTTCAGCCCAGACTTTTAGTATGTAATTTGAGGTGAGACCAGATTTTCTTCTCCATATAGGAGTGAGACCACATTTTTTAGATTTGCCATGAATTTATCATTTTCCTGAATACTGTGGTTTCATCCCTATTCAGAGATGAGACCAGTCTTCCAGCAAGCTGTTATTCTGTCATTCTTTCAGCCTGGGCTAAATTGGATATTTTTGCATTTGAGGCCGCATTTTTGTCACTTTATAGACATAGGTCCATTAGAGAGCATTAACGGAATAAATCGCATGTAGTAATATTTTTACACACTCCAAACAGTATCCAAATACCCCCAATGGAGCCTCTTTTTTGTTGTTGTCTTCCTCGTGATTTACCATTGGTTATTTATTAAAATAAAGATGTAAGATGCAACTAAAGAATGACTCCTAAGTTAATGTTTGAAAAATAATAAAATACAAAATATTAAACAGAAAAATGAACGTTTGTGGAATTTCTTGGCTGAATATAGTTTTAGCATGCGGTATGCAAATGAGTAAGTTACTGTAAGCATTCTCAAAATGATACACCGCCGTCCTTCTTACAATCGACCAAAAACCAGTCGATCCTGACAATCCTGCTGAGGTAAAAAAATCTGTATTCATCGGAAGCTAATAACAATTTACTATAATAAGTGACGGAAAAAATTTGGATGCTCTTATCTCGCGCATTCAGAAGATTTTACAGTCTTCTCTAGAATAGAATGAAGAACAAATTACATCGTTTTACGTAGTTACGTCCCTTAATTTTCGCGCCTTTATCAGAGGTCGCTTTAAATTTTGGCACGTCATTCCACGTCATTGAGGCGCTTTATGTAAACAAGTCACCAAGTGCGCGAAAATGGCTGTCGTTCTACTGAAGTCTGGAAATCACAGTTTTATGATATGAGTTTGCAATGTATGTTGGTAAGAAAGCAATTTTATGACAGTCAAATGATTACTCCTCATAACTGAAGCCGGGTTTTCACTCTCCGTATCTGTGGCACAGTGAACGAAGTCAGAAACTACTAAAATATATCGCGATCCAGATAGATCAAAATGTGACTGACCCTAGTGGCATTTGAGTTGCCCTGGTGCAAAAAGTACATGGTTTAGAAAAGGATACTAAGTCTCATTATGGAGATAAGATGCCCATGTTTATTTTGATACCAATTTGATCTACTTCGGACATTTATAAAGGTACGAAGACCACATTGGACCTACAAATTAAACTTATGCCCTTGTCACGAAGTTTAATAGAAGTATTGAAAAAAGGACTTGCTCCCGTTACAGTATGAAATGGCTCAAGGAATAGGTTTTCAATTAGAATATCCTTACGTCCTAATGTGGCTGAGATCAACGTTCAGAACTATTCATTTTTTAAGAAAACAACGGCACCTCTCCCGGTCACGCGCGCACAAATACACAGAAAAATACGTACATCGTTTGATGTGAGGTTTAACGTCCCCGTCTATGGAGGTTAATCATTGCCAAAAATACAGACATGTAAACATTACATTGGTCAACGTTATACATCGTAATGTGTAGTTTGAAACATGGAATGGGGTATAGTTATGAATTGTAAACATTACATTTGTCAAAATACAGACATGTAAATATTACATTTGTCAACGCTAAACATCGTAATGTGTAGTTTGAAACGTGGAATGTGGTATAGTTATGACTTGTAAACATTACAATTGTCAATGCTGAACGTCGTACTGTGTAGTTTGTAGTAGTACTGGAGAGTAGTTATACTAGTAACATGTTGTTTTAACATCTTCTTATACTTCTATCTGTGCATTACTGCAAGTACAAGTTTGTATCATTGACTTTCTACCTTTTGAAGACTTTCTAAACCAACAACGTCATCATTTAAGTTAACCGATGCAACGATTCAGAGGACTCGTGTAATTCAAAGCCTTGTATTCTGTAAGATCTACTGTGTTGCGTGTGCTATACATCCAGATGCAAAACGTACGGTTAAATAGGTTCCATCGCTCAATGAACAAGGCGAAAGTATATACTTGTAAAGTTATGGTTTGACATGTACATCTTTATCGAATTTTGCAATGCCCATATATGGTGTTGCCTCCGGAAACTGTCGGTCTTTGTCGAAGTTGTATGGAAAATAAATATTTGAAATAAGGATCGCTCCCTGACACTTCCGGAATGCAAGGGAGACTACTTATCTAGACTATTTAGGTTGGATGATTTAAAAAAAAAATCTCAAAATCTTTAAATATTTATATCAAGATTTAGAAATACGGTACTTAAAACTATCATCTAAAAACAAAATGTACAGTTCACCGCCAACGCTTATTATATTAGGGGAATCGATCGGGAAGGGTGTTTTTTTTTTTTTAAATCATCCAACCTAAATAGTCTAGATAAGTAGTCTCCCTTGCATTCCGGAAGTATCAGGGAGCGATCCTTATTTCAAATATTTATTTTCCATACAACTTCGACAAAGACCGACAGTTTCCGGAGGCAACACCATATATGGGCATTGCAAAATTCGATAAAGATGTACATGTCAAACCATAACTTTATAAGTATATACTTTCGCCTTGTTCATTGAGCGATGGAACCTATTTAACCGTACGTTTTGCATCTGGATGTATAGCACACGCAACACAGTAGATCTTACAGAATACAAGGCTTTGAATTACACGAGTCCTCTGAATCGTTGCATCGGTTAACTTAAATGATGACGTTGTTGGTTTAGAAAGTCTTCAAAAGGTAGAAAGTCAATGATACAAACTTGTACTTGCAGTGATGCACAGATAGAAGTATAAGAAGATGTTAAAACAACATGTTACTAGTATAACTACTCTCCAGTACTACTACAAACTACACAGTACGACGTTCAGCATTGACAATTGTAATGTTTACAAGTCATAACTATACCCCATTCCACGTTTCAATCTACACATTACGATGTTTAGCGTTGACAAATGTAATATTTACATGTCTGTATTTTGACAAATGTAATGTTTACAATTCATAACTATACCCCATTCCATGTTTCAAACTACACATTACGATGTATAACGTTGACCAATGTAATGTTTACATGTCTGTATTTTTGGCAATGATTAACCTCCATACCCGTCAGCATTATTTAGGTCATTTTGGAGATGTCGCTTTCAATTTTGTTGGATTTTTACCCAACATTGAGATAAAATGTCATCTCAAGCTAAACCACCCATTGAAACGAATAGGGTTTTCTATGCATGGACGGTCCAACTCGCATCACTTTGCCTGGGCAGGCTTATACCTCAAACGCGTTTTACCTGTACTCATGTGCGGTTGGTTTCAGCTCGGCGTTAAAAATGTATACCCATCGGGGCGTAGCATTCTTTACGCAAATATGCAATTGCGGACATATTTACAAAAGTAAAATCAAAACGATAAGAGTACTGATGTCAGTGGTGGGTCGATTGTCTCTGAGTCTAGCTCGGAGGAACAGTCCTGGACTGTGATTTAATCTGTTTAATGTACCCTAGAATTCCGATCTTTAAGCATATATTGCAGAGCTTGATCAGACGCCGCATTTTTTGGCGTCTGGTCTGGCTTACACTATTTGCTAGCCCAACCTATGAAATCAAGATACCCCTCTTACGCAACACACTGACCTTAGTCACTGTGGCTATTTCCTATAAAAACGTATTCCGAAAGTCACATGGACTTTAGAACTGAACAACTTTTCTGCTTAGGAATTTTGGTAGTCGGGAAGGAGTTCCCCTAGCGGCATCTTGTATATTCATGAGGCCCGCTGTAGTTGTTTAGGAACTGTTCGTGAAAACAAGTAATGGGAGCATTTTTAGAGGTAGAAGAGCCTAAACAATTTCGTGGCGGGACTGTCGCAGAGTTCTGCGAATGAATCATAAGTTTGTGTTATCTGTATTTCTAATAATGTGTGTTTATGACTGACGCTCCCAAGCCATAAGCTTAGCCTCGAACAAAACTTTGTTTTTTCGAAACTCGGATTCAGTCTGTGACCTTACTTCCTCTGACTATTTCCACACTGGCCAAGCGGCTCGAGTCTTCTCAAGCCTTCCTCTGACTATTTCCACACTGGCCAAGCGGCTCGTGTCTTCTCCAGCCAGTCTGGCCCATGCCACCACAATCTGTTGTGCTGAAGCTCTGGAACTGATGCCCCTCGACTGGCAATGTCAGCTGGATTCTCCTTTGTTGAAATATAGTGAAAGTTGATGTCATCATCTTCTTTCATTTCCTTTATTCTGTTTTCAACAAAGGTGCCAAGTGTTCGTTTACTATTCATCCAGTTCAGCACACATTGTCTATCCATATGTGTTTTTCACTTATTGCTACCCTCAGTTCCTTATGGACAAATTTCAAGCACCTTGTTCCTATGAGTGATGCTAATAGTTCAAGTCTGGGGATTGTTATTTGCTTGTTAGGTGCTAACCTTGTTTTTGCGAAAATAAGATCAATCTTTCGACACATGGTTGTTTCTTGTAGCAAATATACTACTGCTGCGTATGTATGTTTGGAGGCATCGCAGAAGACCAACAGCTGATACTTGACCACCCCTAATCTTTCATTTGTCTCCTCCAGTTTCTGAACATAGTCATTAATCCGGTTGATACATGTGTCTATATCTCCCATGTAAACATCAGCGTCCCGTTCTCCATCTTCTCCTTACAAATTCTTGCCCTTTGAAAGCTCCTTTGCTAGTAGCTTCCTATATCTGGTCATTTTACCCTTTAAAAATGCTGTAGACATCTTCCGTATAGTCTCTGAATTAATCCATGTATTAAATTCTATTCCAGTATTCCTTTATTCCCGGGTTCCGGCACCAATTTATGTGGCAAGCATAGATAAATAATACAGTTTACACATTTATTGTCAAAAGCAAGATATCAAATATAATTAAGTGTTCCTAAAACTTTGAAAATCATTAAACTTTTACTGTCACGTTTTTATTCTGTAAGTGTCCATCTTGTATCTTAGGTGATAATGACATCTACACAGAAAGTATTATAGTACATACAATTTCTTGTTCATTTTAATGGAAAACGTAAAATGCTGTTAAAATATTAATAGCATAAAAATTGGACGAGCCTCCAAAACCATCCATAATCCGCATACAAAGGCTTTTCAAAAACGCACACCTCTGAGTCCCAACCTACCGCACCAGCCCCCCCCCCCCCCCCCGCAGTCCCGGTGTCATATAATATTTTGACCCGCCTAAAAAGTGACCCGCGGGTCATAATATTATGACCCGCGGGTCAATATATTATTATAATATTTTGACCCCCCCCCCCCCTATAATATTTTGACCCCCCTCCCTAACTTCGCAAAAGTTACATTTAAATGACCAAATATGGTGAGGTAACTGTTAAGCAGTAAAACTATGACAATTGTGGTGGTTTTTCCTGCTGATTTTTACACTTGGGCAGTGTCTGAGGGGTGGGGTGGGATAGTTCTAGATCTGAAAATCTACAGCAAAAATAATGACTATAATATATAAGAAAGGGCAATCATGTTTAAAGGGAAATGGCTAAAAAGCAGCAAAAAAGATAAAAAAAATACAGAAAAAAAAACACATGACTAAAATGGTATTGAGAGAACCAGCCTATGCACGTGGGGGGGGGGGGGGGGGGGGTCAAATTATTATAGCTATAATAAAATGACCCACCCTTTTTATCTGTTATTGATATACTGGTATTTGAGTTCACTCAATTAATTAAACTTTTCATTGAATTAAATGGCTTGTAATACACTAGATTCAGTAAGGTTCAGTATGTGGGAGGGGTTGTAACTTAATGACTTGAAATAAGGGGGGGGGGGGGGGGTCAAATTATTATAGCTATAATAAAATGACCCACCCTTACTATTTGTAATTAGTGTACTGGTATTTGAGTTCACACAGTTAAATTAAAACTTAATGTATATATTACATTATTTTGAGTCCATTTCCTTGGTTGAAAAAAATACTAGGTGGGGGGTCATTTTATCATTGGTATATTTTGACCCCCCCCCCCCCCCACACACACACACACATTTCATCAACAGTTCAACGTTCAAAAGTCATGATTATCCTGTTGTTTTATTAAGTTAATTAGAAATAATCTACTGCTACATCCCCTTTTCTTTACATTATTTTGAGTCCAATTCCTTGGTTGAAAAGGATACGTGGTGTGGGGGCCATTTTATTATGGGTATAATATTTTGACCCCCCCCCCCCTACATTTCATCAACAGTTCAACGTTCAATTGTCATGATTATCCTGTTGTTTTAACCATGTTAATTAGAAATAATCTACTGCTAAATCCCCTTTTCTTTACATTATTTTGAGTCCATTTCCTTGGTTGAAAAAGATACTTGCTGTGGGGGGTCATTTTATTATGGGTATAATATTTTGACCCCCCCCCCCCCCCCCCCCCTACATTTAATCAACAGTTCAACATTCAATAGTCATGATTATTCTGTTGTTTTAATCCAGTTAATTAGAAATAATCTACTGCTATATCCCCTTTTCTTTACATTATTTTGACTCCGTTTCCTTTGTTGAAAAAAAGATACTCAGGTGGGGGTGGGGGGGGGGGGGCATTTTATTATGGGTATAATATTTTGATCCCCCCCCCCCTTCTTAGCAGCAACACCCATTTCAAATGAGAATATTATTCTTCATTATCTTGTTAAATGTGATATAATGATGATAATGATATTATTGTCCAGTACTTTGTAAATTGTACTGGGGGGGGGGGGTCATTTTATTATAGCTATAATATTTTGACCCCCCCCCCTTTCTTGGCAGCAACACCCATTTCAAAAGAGAATATTATTCTGTATTAATTTTGTCAAATGTGAAATAATCTATTGATATTATTGTCCAGTACTATTATTTTGAATCCATTTCCTTAGTTGAAAAAAGATATGTATTGGGGGGGGGGGTCATTTTATTATAGCTATAATATTTTGACCCCCCTACCCATGTTGTCAGATCTGCAATAGACTCCTTGCAATACCCATTTCTTATCTTGTCAATACCTATTTATCGATAAAAGTCCACTTCTGATTTATTTTGCTGAAGTTTTAGGGGCAGGTCAAAATATTATAGGGGGGGGGGGGGTCAAAATATTACTGTAATATATTGACCCGCGGGTCAAAATATTACACGGGTCAAAATATTATCTGACACCGGCATCCACCTCAGAGGAGGGAAGACTAGCGGCTTCTATGGGCAGTAGGGCCGGACAAGTCATTTCATCCTTGTGTCGGGTAAAAGTCCCACAAAATCGGAAGCAACCTCTCCAAAATGACCTAAATAGTGTTGACTTAAAAACTCAACAAGACCCAGGCCAGATGTCTGAAGGAACCATCTGATCAGAATATGCAATATTTGTTATTCCTTGCTCCCACTAGGGATTGAACCCAAGACCCTTGGGTTGCAAAGCGAGTGACACAACCACTAGTCAAAAGGGTCCGGACGGTTAGACTGATCAGTTATGCACTCTTTTTACCTATATACATGTTTGTTATGCCGCACTACTACATTCCTCCATCCTACAAAGACACATTTGTTTAAAAGTTCAGGAATTATTTACACTATAATTATCATATCACATTTCCAGGATATTTTTATTCCGCAGCATTTGCTTCGCCCCTGGGCTCCAGCGGTAATCATCCTGGCACCAGGTACCCCTGTAGCAGGAGGAGAAAAATCTGTAAAGAAAAACCCAGTCGAGTGCCCCGACCGGGGATTGAACCCACGACCCTAAGGTTAAAAAACTGGTTTGGGTTTTTCGGCCCTTTCAAGATTATTTCACTCATATCGAGCCGATCGTTAATCAGAGGTGGGCCAAAACCGGGGTACCCGGAGAATAAACACCTGACCTTCCGATGCAGAACTTTGCGTCTCACATTTAACCCAAGCCAGGCTCGAACCCACAGTGGTGAGAGATCTAAAGATTAAGAGTCAGCGTTCTTATCCACTAGGCCAAGGAGGCCCGTGTTAGGTTACAAAGCGAGCGACACAACCAATAGTCTAAAAGGTGGAGTATGCACTCTATATACCTATACGCATATTTATTATGGCCGTACATACTACTACACCTTTGATATTAGAAACACCCGGTTTGATTCCCAGCAGCATTGACTTTTATCAGTTTCCGACTTTCTCTATTGGCCTCATTCACATGGATGGATCGACGTAATGACGGAAGAACATACATACAGATAGATAGATAGATAGATAGATAGATAGATAGATAGATAGATAGATAGATAGATAGATAGATAGATAGATAGATAGATAGATAGATAGGGTAAAGGCTTATGTTGGTTGGTACCCGATGCTCTGTCTCTGGTCGGGCCCATCGTAGTCTAACTGTTGGTTTTCTTTTGCTCCAGCATTTCAGTGGTTTCTTGCTGTCGAGTACACACCGTTGTTTCATCTCTGTGGTTGTTTGATTTTTGTGTTCACGGGGATGTTGCACTGATGAGTTAGGAGGCCTTCATGTGGACTTAACAAGTTATTTGTCTTAATCGCGACGGAAGTAAGGGCGAGGATTGTGGCCACGTAAAATCGATTAAAGCCCCCAGTGGAATTCGTTTCCGCTGATCGTTCTTCTGTCGTGGTTTATTTTGTTATGGCTTGTCTTTGGGTGTTTGTGTCGTTTATATTATTTTATTTTGGATAGCCTATTGGTCATTTCGCGGGAAAGCAACTGTCCTTTTGGCTTTCAACTACTGATGTTTGTGTTTCTTTCTTTTTGGTGTCTCTGATGGGAGCTGTGGGTTAATTGTATCGATTCCTGATCATTGCCTCCACTTCTATTCTTCTGTCGCGGTTTATTTTTTATAGTTCGTCTTTGCATGTGCGTATTGCTTATATCTTTTTTGGGGGGTAACCAACTGGCCATTTTTGTGAGAAAGTAACTGTCCTTTTGGCTTTCCGCTAGTGTGTATTGTTTATATCTTTTTTGGGGGTAGCCATCTGGCCATTTTTGTGAGAAAGTAACAGTCCTTTTGGCTTTCCGCTAGTGTGTATTGTTTATATCTTTTTTGGGGGTAGCCAACTGGCCATTTTTGTGAGAAAGTAACTGTCCTTTTGGCTTTCCGATAGTGATGTTTTCATTAGGTTTCAGTTATTTAATGTTCGCCTTTCTTTACTTTTGAAGTCTCTGATGGGAGTTGTGGGGTAATTTCATTGATTCCGGATCATTGCCATCACTTCTATTTTGGAACGGTTAGTAAAAAGTATTTTACTGGGGGCCTTACATAGATTTTACGCGTCCACAATCCCCGCCCTTAGTCCTGCCTATGCGCAAGAGGGGTGGGCAGGGGATTGAATGGAGCACGAGGGTCGCAAAGGCACCCCTTTTTGGAAAATTATCTCAAATTCATACAGTTTTTCACCAGAAGTCAAGTTTACACACCTAGCTTTTGACCCTAAATCAAAATTTTCCTAAGAATCGAACCCCCCCCCCCCCCCCCCCCATCTGCAAAATACTTGAAAATCCCACCCCCATTTTCAAAGTCTGCGTATGGGCTTGGATTGGGTTGGTCACTTGGCTTTATCGACAGTTGTATTTCATTCATAGATGTCCAATACATTTTGCTAATAGTATCGCATGCAAACAAGAATCAAATCCACGATTGTTTTCTAGACAGCTCTTAGTAACCTTGTTGACAGTGGAACGTATTTTCAGTATTGTTGAACTGCACTGACGCGCCTTATATTTTCTTCGATGTTCTATTCTAGGTTGTAGCGTGAAGCAATTTAACAATGGCTCAGACAAGGAACAATTTCAATTTCGAACTACTATTATCGTGGAAGATAAACTTGCAGCCTACCACGTAGTGTATAAAGCAAACGCAACATACGGATATATAATAATAAGTGCTAAGTTTTTTAATGGCATTATATTAGAAGCTTCAACTTCCGATGATGTAACTCTAATTGGAAATATTTCAACGGGAGATTTCTCGTTTATCCTTCATGATGTATCCTTGTCCAAGACAGGTATCTACGAACTTACTGGAAATTCTGCCGTTGTGTCGAGCTGCAAAGAACTGTATATTTTAGGTAAGTGTTCGCTGTTATTTTTATCTTATTGTTTTAATAAGCTCATTTTGCCTTTTGAAAACCTATGAACTTAAATATCAACATTTTATTAAATGAGCTACCAGTAATTCAAAAAGGCTTGAAACCAGCCTCAAGGCTGAAAATCTGGGAAATTCTAGTTTTTAATGTTTTGGTACTTACTAATTAGCTGGAAATATGTGTGGACTTTTATGATATCATTTGATGTATAATGAAATTTTAAACACAAAATATTTTTTTCCGTTATCAGAATTTTTGGTAATTTTATTTTTCGTTTGGTACAATAAAATATACTGTCTATGGGAAAATAACTGTAAAATTCATCGATGTACTTTGTTTCAGAAAGGATTTCAAATTTGTAACTGTTCTTCCATTTGATCAGTTTGAAAAGAAAAAGTGGGCGGTACTTAAGCTAATTTGCATAATACTACAGTACTGTAAATTTTTGCTAGAACTGGAACTTTTCAATGCGGTTTTGAAGAGAGTGCTTCTCTCAGTATTTTCTAGTTGTTGCTATAATCTGTTTGGAAAGTGTTCTGACCTTTTCAGTTCACCTTAAATTGAATGGTTGCTTTATTATTCTGGCTTAGTCATGTATCTGAATGGTTAGCTTTATTTCGAGTACATATACTATAAAAACGAATACAGTACACATGAAATCAAAACGGCTGTTAAAAGTACGTCGTGTTTCAAACAAAATGTGATATATTCTTATTTGTTAAAAAGGTAATCTGTTAATCCAGATTTGTTTAGTGATTCGCTAATCGTATTTATCTAAACTAGTATACTGGTCGGCTTATTGTCACAAAACTATCCGATGTGTTTCGATAATATTAATTGTTATCGTATGAATATGTATTATTATCATTATTATTATAACAGATAAAATAGCCCGGCTGAACTTCTCCCCTGCTTTTCCCTGCCTGTGCGTTTTCTTTCAGCACGCCCGTTAACAAAACTTGAGATATTTTCAATTACTTGATTAGGGTCACATTTTGTTTGACCAATATAAGGTTCAGTTGGTTAGATTTGATTCGACTACGGACAACCGTAAATGAAACTAGGCATCAATTACCTTAAAACGTGTCCCCATAAGTAGGACTGACCTAATATTGAATATTAAATGAGAAGGTGTAAGTCCTTTTAGTCTGGTGACAACCACATTTTAAGGCGGGATTTTCTAAATTTGAGTTGTATCAGACGCGTGATATTTTTGAATTTGAAGACAATTAATGCACATCTTGTCATGTGTGTCCATTGAAGATTTAAAGAGGGGACACTCGAAAAAAAGCCAATGTCAAATATAAACGAATTTTCCTTAAAATGAATCTTCAAAGTACGTTGAAAATTTGAAATAAAGATTGGGGTCACTATTATCACTTCCGAGATATCGTAGCGCAACTTTTATGCATATCCCACATCTTCATGGAATTCTTTAATTATGTCTGCTCACATCATTACATCGGTTTGACTTTCTTACAAAACCAAGAGGGCCCTATTTCACTCACCCGAGTGTCACAGTCTCTAGTACATTCTGTAGGACTGTGATTTCTCTTCATATAAAATAGGTATATTTAAAATTTGTTGAATATAATGTGTTGAAAATAAATGTTTTGAGATGACAGGCAGGAGATTTAAAACTGTGTTATACAGGCCTTTGGAGGAGTGTGATGGTGCTTGGCAGATTTGAGGAGTTTCCACTAATTAGGATTATGTCAGTTGAGGTCAGTTAACCAAACCACACTATTCCTGGGCCTAAGTGATTAACCAGTAATAAGAACACATACTTTAGCCAGTAACTGACAACTGCCCTTCGTAAATCAGAGAATGATGGTAGAAAATAGTCCATGATTAAATATCATGGAAGTACATTTATGTAGCCCGACTGGGTCTTAAACCTACAACCTCTAGCTTCTCAGTCAGACTTGCTTCTAAAAGTTACTACGCTAAGCAATCCGGCTCCCCACCTATATGCAATAGGACACAGAAATGAATAACGTCAGTCCCTAATTTTTGAGAAACCGAACAATGCTGAAATATTGAAGGCCTGTGTCTTCAGGTTTCAGGCAAGAATGTCTTTAGAGGTTTTCCCTGTTTAAGTCCATGTAAAATATGTGGACTTTTTGGCGGGGACTTTTTTTGGCATCAGGGCTATAATTTGAATTATCTTGGCAGGGGTCCACTAGTTAAAGTTGTGAACCAAATATCAAAGACCTGAGCCTTCTGGTTTCAGCCAAGAAGATTTTTAATGGTATTTTTTCGCTATATAATTTCTATAAAAGGGTTATCCTTTCGGAAGCAAGAAATAAACCACAGAACTGAAAAATATGGAGTGCGCATGATTTCTGGGCCAGGCTAGCTGTTTTAGGCCAATTAGGCCTCATCAGTGACCCTCTAATATTTTCAAAATATTAAATAATAAATTTTAAGCCTATGTAAGACAAGTGGGCCCCTGACTAGGTAACATTTGGTCCCTCGGCTATAAATCGAACAATACTGGCGTAAGTCCACTTGATGAAGCTGTGAACAAAATATCAACGGTCTGGGCCTTCTGGGTTTAGACAAGAATCACATTAAAGCTTTTCCCTATATGAATCTATGTAAAACTAGGGGGTGAACAAGAATTTCACGTAATTTGACCGTGTTTAGTTTAACGCAATTTGACCCCACACGGGCCATTTTAAACTTGACCCAGATATTATCAAGACAAACATTCCCGTAAAGTATCATAAATTATGGCTTCTAGAGGGTGAACAAGGTTCTAAAGCAAACTGACCTAGTGCCCTATTTTTTTGACCTGGCATGACCTATATTCAAACTCGACTGAGATAGCATCAAGGCAAACATTCTGGTAAGGTTTCATGAAGATTTAAGCTTAATTATGGCCTCTAGAGGATGAACAAAGTTTTAACGCAGTTTGACCTTGTGACCTACTTTTGACCCAACATGACCAATATTCAAACTTGACTCAAATATTATCAAGGCAAACATTCCGGTAAAGTGTCATGAAGATTGACGTAAATTATGGCTTCTAGAGGGTGAACAAGGAAATTAAGAAAACTGGCCTAGTTTTTGACCTGCCATGACCTATATTCAAACTCCACTGAGATCAAACTCATCAAAGCAGACATTCTGGTAATGTTTCGTGAAGATTAAAGCAAAATTATGGCATTAAGAGGGTGAACAAGGTTTTACGGAAACTTGACCTAGTGATCTAGATTTTGACCTGACATGACCTATATTCGAACTTTAGATAAATTACGATAACACCATAGCGCATTTTTCACATCTCCAAAATGGCTACTTTTCTGATAAAATCCGTGAATTTTTTGTTATTTATACTGCAAACATAGGTTGTGAGTGCTCGTTAGAACCGCCTCATTGAGGCGGTTCTACCTAGTACCCACAACTATAGTCTTGGAGCAGAAATAAGATAAATAATGTAAACCACCGTAATCCCCAGTTTTGCTCTATATAAAGTGAAGTTTACGGGGATGTTCATTTCACGGACTTGTTCACATGATGGCTATCGTAACGGCAAAAATACTGGTAAAGCTTCTTGAAGATTGAAGCAAAATTATGGCCTCTAGTTGGTGAACAAGGTTTTGACGCAATTTGACCTAGTGACCTAGTTTTTTGATCCCTAATCAAACTAGATCTAGGTAGCATTAAGGCAAACATTCTGGTAAAGTTTCATGACGATTGAAGCAAAATAAAGGCCTTTAGTTGATATGATTTCATCGATTTTTTTTCAAAGGGCAACACCTCAGATAAGGGGCTGATCCTGACGTGGAAAGATATGGGCCAGCTTTTCTTTCTTTTTCATCAGAAATCCATATATGAAATTTCAAAACCCTAGCAAAACTGTTTTCCTAAGGGGATAATCCGGATGAGAGAAAAAAAAACACGGTCAGCCACTGTTCCATGCTGAATCCATTATTAAATTTCAAAACCGTAGCATATATGGTTCTAAAGTTATGCTATGCATCACAAAGCATACTCTACACAAATTCCCAAAGTTTCAAAGGGCCATAACTCATGAAGCATGTTTTTGAATTCAATAACAAGTTAATCAGGTCATCTCATCTACTCATCACTACCAATCCATTCACCAACGACATCTCTTCCCAGCCCACTGGTCCGAAATTCAAAGGGCAATTACTCTTGAAAGGGGCATAATCTGGATGAGAAAAAATATGCGTCAGCTAGTTTTACATGAGGGACATACAAATATATGCAGCTATTTAGTAAAAAAAAATATATAGATGGAATTTCAAAACACAAGCGAAGTGATGCTATGTATCTCAGGGCATATTTATACGAATGCCAAAGTTTCAAAGGGGCATAAGTCATGAAGTAGTTTTCGGCATTAAGTCAAAAGTAAATCGGATAATTTTCTCATCACTACAATCAATTCACCGATTATCAAGGCTCTAGGTCCAGTAGTTTTTTTAGATATTTTGCGGACAAGATTTAATAAAAAATATCAAAGGGCAATCATTCTTGAAAAAACCACAATTTAAATCAGAAACAAATATGGGTCCGTTTTTCTTCCATGCTAAAAACATATATGAATTTTCAAAACCCTAGCTACATGGCTCTCAGGTTATGTTATGCATCATGTGCAAATGCCCAAAGTCTTAAAGGGCCATAACTAATAAAGTATTTTTCTCGGAATTTAGTAATTTAGTCAAAAATTAGCAGGTCATCTAGTCATCACTACGAATCCATCCATCAGCTTTCAAGGCTGTAGGACCAATAGATTTTGAGGCATTTTGTTGACAATGTTATATAAAAATAATTCAACGGACCATAAGTCTTGAAAGGAGCAAAATCCCAATGAGAAAGACAAAAATAAGGATCCATTATGAAATTTCAAAACCCTAGCATACTTGGTTCTAAAATTGTGCTATGCATCGAAAGACGTAACGGACGGACGGATGAACAGACAAATGGACGAGGGGACGAATGCCACAGAATCAGTATGCCCCTCCAGCTTCTTCAAAGTTTGGGTATATAAATGAAGTCAGTATGTGAATGCAAACTGTGCCATCAGTCTACGCCATGCTTTGTTTCAATGTACGTTTTTTCATGCAAACAGGTAGGTTGCCTCTTCTGAATGAAAGTTTATATGACTCTCAATTGAAGTTCTTTTTTTTTACCATTTGGTACCTCTGATGGGAGGTGTGGAATAATTGTATCGATTCCTGATCATTGCCTTTACTTCTATGTTTAAAGGATCTGTGTCATATATTTTTTTTTCCTTCAAGAAAAGAACTTTCTCCTGAGGAGTCTAACTTTGTTTTCTTTTGATCCAGCATTTGCTGCCGAGTTCTCATCGTAGTTTGATCTCTGTAATCGGTTGATTTTTATGTTCTCTGAGTTGTAACACTGATGAGTAAGACATCCTTCATGCGGACTGAACATAATATTTGTCTAAACCACGACAGAACTAAGGGCGAGGATTTTGGCCACGTACAATCGAATTAAGTCCCCACCCCATCCAACCAGTGAAATACGTTTTGTTGGCAATTTTATTGATTAGGTCTTATCAATATGCTTCAGTCTGCCAAAAACGTTATTGAAATATCTCAAGCGATTTAAAAAAAATCCAGTTTCGTTGACTGATTGAGGAATCTCACTTTCGCTTGGTGTAAAAACAACCTCAACTTGGTTTATGTTATTGCAGGGAAACCGACTACGCCTGTCCTATTGACTGATTCTGTACCGGAAGTAGGTGAAAACACAAGCATCGTATGCTCCAGTACCTCAACCACTTTTCCGGCTGACCATGGACTGCTCTTAAATTACAGTTGGTTTATAGATGGTCAGAGAAATCCGACGAAAAACAGTTTTAGATACATTGATAATACACTGAGAATTGATAACGTACAGAGAGCTGACAAAGATACACTCGCCACGTGCATAACGACAGAGAATGTAAATGGAGGATTCACATCCGATACAAGCAACCACCTCAGAATAAATGTATATTGTAAGTAACGCTTGTTTTCTATCAAACATTAGACATTCTATGGTGTTTTTCTGCCACCGTTTACGGAATCCGATATATGGGGATATTGCGGATATACGTTTGAACGCAGATCCTACTTAACAGTTGTATGCGCTAGCATATATGCCATTTACATTTTATACGAGGCAACTCGCTAAACGTCGTTTGATGTCTATAAAAACAATTCCGATACATAAAGTATACCATTACTACGTGATCTTTCTGGCTAATGGCATACAGCTGATTAGACGAGCAGTTTGATCACAAGAATACCAATCTGGAATCCGTAAGTTCGAATCGGACATCAGGGATTATCATCAACATAAATCCTTTTTTCTAAATGAACAATTAAAAACATTTTATATCTGTCAGACTATTCCGCATGATAAACCAAAGTCTTGCTGCAGCAGAAATACTCATTTGTGTAATAACTTGGCCTCCTGTTATTAGTATTTACTCATGCAGTAATTTTCAAGTGGCAGACGGTAAACTGAAAGCACTCCACTCACTGGAATTGCAGTTAAATCATTAGATCGATCGTCGCCAACATTACCAGCTACCTTCCAAGAACTCATATATTTAACGCAACGTAGAAGCAATGACAGCAGCTAGGAAACGGACAGATGCAATGCATATTTTGGAAAGTCAAATGTTTATAAATGACGCAGAAAAAAAACGACAAATAGAAATATATTTTAAAAAAAGATCATAGACATTAAGAGCTAAATGACAAATGACTTCAGACCTCGCGATGACGTAATGTTAACGCATCCATCCATTCTTAACTCATCAGTGCAGCACCTCCGAGAACACAAAAGTCAAACAACCACAGAGATAAAAAACGGTAAGGACTCGGCAGCAAGAAACTTTTGAAATGCTGAAACAAAATAAAACCATCACTTAGACCCCGAAGGGTTTGACAACAGACAGAGCATCAGGCACCAACAAATATTACATAAAAATAAATTCTAATTTTCAGTAAGCTTTTACGCTCGAACCGACAAAGAATCTGAGGCCTGACCCACCGGTGTGCAATTAAAGAGGGAAGCAAAATTGTCAACCGTGATTTGGTTACTACCATGCATGCAACCCCTCGGAGTCTAACTGTTGGTTCTCTTTTGCTCCAGCAATTCTGTTGTTGTATGCTGTCGAGTCCTCTACCTTGTTTCATCTGTGTAGTTTTTTGATGTATAAGTTCTCGGAGATGTTACACTGATGAGTTAGGAAGCCTTCATGCGGACTAAACAAAATTAGTGTATACCGCGACAGAGGTAAGGGCGAGGATTATGGCCATGTAAAATCGATTTAGGCCCCCCAGTGGAATTCTTTCCACTGACCGTTCCAAGGCGGTTCTTCTGTTGCGGTTTATTTATATTGTTGTTTGTTACTTACTTTGAGTATCACTTGTGTCTTTTTATTTTGGATGGCCTTTCGGCCATTTTGTGGGAAAGGTACTGTCCTTATGGCTTCATTTGTTTAGGTGTCCATTATGCTCTGGTCGCTTTATGTTTGTGTTTCTTTCCCTTTAGTGTCTTTAATGGGTGGAGTAAGTTAATTGTATCGATTCCTGATCTTTATTTTACTTCTAATTTTGTATAACATTTATGCTGTACCCAATCTTTTTATACCGAATAACGATTTTACGAACTTGGGTGCTGAAGTCATTGCAAGTATATTTTTCTGAATTTATGTACTAAGACGCCATAAAATTCGAGCTCCGATAGACTTCGTTGCAGAAGAGATTTAAGTCCAACGTTAAATTTGAAAATTAAATTGGAATTAATTATAAAATTCGAAAAGGCTTTGCGGACTTTTTGATACCGATAAACCTGATTAAGAAGATTAGCAGTTAACAATCTTCTACGAGTGTTGAAGTCAGTTAAATGACTAGACACTGTGGAAAATCGACTTTCAAGTCCCATATAAATGCGGCCGTAAAAAGTCTCCCTGCCCTACATCATAGTGTAGTTTATATTTTCTTGTCGTTTGGGATCATTGGTTCTATTGTAGAATGTTGAAAATATTTGAGGGTCAATAATGAGGCCTAATTGGCAGACACTAGCTGGTGTCTTGGAATGTGTGGCTGCCGTAAAAGTCTTCCGGCCCTACATCATTGGGTAGTTTATATTTTCTTGTCCTTTGGGATCATTGATTCCATTGTCGAATGTTGAACATATTTGAGGGTCACTGATGAGGCTTAATTGGCGGAAACTAGCTAGTCTTGTGTGAGATAATTATATTGATTTCTGACCATTGCCTCCACTTCTATTTTGTCTAGGATCCGTTTTATACTTATTTTGTCATCTTATTTTCTCTTGCTGAATTACAGGAACGCATGAGGCAAAATATACCAAAAGCATTCAACGTATAATGTATGCAAATTGTGTTCGTTGTGTATTGTGACAAGCTACAGCAAAAGTGTCCAAACTTGTATGTGTGAAATGCTGTTTCTAACAAAATACAGCATTATATACTGAGCCAAACACATAACGCAACACAGATATGGTTAAATTTTCGTGGTAATTTCTGGTGCAGGATAGTCTGGAGGATAAATGTCGCTGAACTATCTCCAATGAATGATTTGGTTTCATTGATTTCGTTTTCCAGACCACGGTTTATGGAGGTCGAAACCGATTAGTCAAAACAGTAATTTTGATTCCATGCACTTCCGGAGACATCTAGAATGCCATTTTTTCTAAGATTTCTTTTTTAGAGGATCCCCAATAAGGAAAGATTATGTGATTTAAAAATGGCTTTCGTATTGTCTCAAAATTTAACGAGAAAGTTCTAACGACTGACCTGTTGACGTTTTTATTGAACATTCCATAGACAACAATAGAAAATCAAAGTGGTGACAAATTCCAACAATGGGATTTTCAAATGAAACCTTGTAAACCCCGTGTACTTTTATTGTTGTTGAGCGTTTGAAAACAAAATTCTGTGGGATTATTGCATCAGGACACAGAACTGTCATCGACAAATTCTGAAATTGCCAATTGGACCCTTTATGCCATAGTTCCATAATTTCTTGTCTGGAAGCGAAAACATGTCGCTTGTGATCAAAATTAAAGAAAACATATTGATTAACATTAAAATTAATCATTACACAAAAAATTCACAGCAATATTCTCAGAAAACGATCTTCATTTCAGGTGTACGAATGCATGTCACATGCCGCGTTCTTGCAAATCACAATGTGTTTCATTTTTAACAAACACCCTAGCTCCATAATTTGGTTTGTTTCTTGAACAGATCGAAACAGAAGGTTAAAAACAAAGTGCTGCTTGATACTTGGGACATTGGCCAGTTTAATTATAGAGACCATTCCATTCGTAGAATATATATGTAGATTCAGCTCCTTATTATCAATACAGACCACTGTTGCGTTATAACTTTGGCTCAGTATATTATATAATGGAAATATGAATCAGTAACGGCCGCATTAAAAAAAAAAAAAATCTCAATCCAACGCTATATATAATCTTTATACGCCCTTTTGTGCCATCGGTAGCATATGGTCTGTTTTGTGGCACTTACTGCTCAACTTCATTTGCATTTGAAGATATTGTAATACTTTGACTTAAAAAGATTCATATGAAGTTTTAAATATTTGTGTACTTGGCACATATTTCTAGCTCATAGCGTTTTTTCTAATAAAATAAAAATTTAGGCAATGACGAAGAAAAGATACAACTACCCAACAGTTACCATCGGAGACACCTACGGGAAAGAATTACGAGCATTAAAAAGCTCAACCCTACTTTCCCACAAAATGGCCAAAAGGCTATCCAAAATAAAAATACCTAAACAATACATACATACACACACTATTAAAAAATAAACCGCGGCAGAAGAACCGCCTTGGAACGCTCAGTAAAACTTTTTTTTTTTTTTTTTTTTTTTGGTTGTTTTTAGCTCACCAGAGCCGAAGGCTAATGTGGATCTTATAGGATAGGCAGTTCTCCGTCGTCTGCGTCTGCGTCGTCTGCGTCTGCGTCGTCTGCGTCCGTCAACACTTTCAAACAACATCTTCTTTGAAGCCACTAGGCCGATTGGGCCCAAATTTTTTCTGTAGCATCCTTAGGCTGGGGGATTGAAAGTCTGTTTTTTTTATGAAAATCGGCTCATTAGTTTGGTTGCTATGGCAACTTAGAGTTTACATAGACTTATAATGGGGAAAAATAAAAATGGCATTTACTGCCAAGCCTCTGCAGATATTTTGACAACACTTTGATAGAAATATACTTTAGGCAATATTCTTTCTGCCATATAATTTTAAGCCTACTGCTCATTTTCGTTGGTTGCCATGGAAACTAAAGTGCAAAAAAATAGAAGAAAAAAAAAGTACTTAAACAATCATCTCCTCAGAAACCGTAAGCTCTAGGAGGAGGAGACTTTATGAAAATATTCACCATATTTGCCTTTACAGATTTTGTGTTTTTATGAAATTCGGCTCTATAGTGTGTTTGCTATGGCAACTTAGACTTATAATAGGGAAAATTAAAAAATGGCATTAACTGCCAAACCTTTGCAGATATTTTGACACAACTTTCATAGAAATTTTCCTTAAGCAATCTACCATCTGCCATATGATTTAATGCCTATTGCTCATTTTTACTGGTTGCTATGGGAACCAACATGAAAAAATAGAAAAATAACTTAAAAAAATCATCTCTTCAGAAACCATATGCTCTTTGAGGCTGAGAGTTTATGGAAATATTCAAAATTTTTGCCTTTACAGGTGTAATGTTTTTAGCTCACCAGAGCCGAAGGCTCCGGGGGAGCTTATAGGATAGGCTGTTGTCCGTCGTCGTCGTATGTCGTATGTCTGGTGTCAACACTTTTAAACATCTTCTGCTCTGAAGCCACTGGGCCGATTGAGCCCAAATTTTATCTGTAGTATCCTTGGGCTGGGGAATTGAAAGTTTATGCTTTTTATGAAAATCGGCTGTTTAGTTTGGTTGCTATGGCAACTTTGAGTTTCCATAGACTTATAATGTGGAAAATTGAAAAATGGCATTTACTGCCAAGTCATTGGAGATATTATTTACAAAATTTTTATAGAAATGTTTCTTGAGTAAACTTCTCTCAGCCATATGCTTTTCTGCCAACCTGAGGATCCCCCAGATTATGCCGGGGCCAAGCCCCACCCCACCACTTTTAAAAAGGCCATATATCTCAGAAACCATTCAGATCCCTACACCTAAACCATATATATTCTTGTTCCTATTGATAAGATGCATTCAGTTACACCAACCTGGAGGTCCTCCGCAATGCGCCGAGGCCATGCCCCACCCCCTCCACTTCATTAAAGGCCCAATATCTCGGAAACCATTCAGATCCCCACCCCTGAACCATATATACACTTGTTCCTTATGATAAGACCCATTCAGTGACATCAACCTGGGGTCCCCCTGGATGCGCCGGGGCCATGTCCCACCCCCTCCATTTCCTAAAAGGCCCAATATCTCGGAACCTTACAGATCCCCACCCCTAAACCATATATATTCTTGCTCCTTATGATCAGAGACATTCATTGACACCAAATTGGGGGTCTTCCGGGGTGCGCCGGAGCCATGCCCCACCCCTCCACTTCACAAAAGGCCATATATCTCAGAAACTGTTCAGATCCCCAACACTAACCATATTCTTTCTTGTTCATTTCGATAAGACGCATTCAGCGACACCAACCTGGGGGTCCCCAGGGATGTGCTAGGGCCATGCCTCACCTTTTCCATTTCATAATATCACAGTATCTCGAAAACCGTACAGATCTCCACCGCTAAACCAATAAAACCATATATATCCTTGTTCCTTATGATAAGACACATTCATTGACACCAACCTGGGGGTCTCCCGGGGCCTTGTCCCATCCCTGCACTTCACAAAAGGCCTTATATCTCAGAAACTGTTCAGAGCCCCACCCCTAAATCATATATATTCATCTTCCTTATGATAAGACGCATTCAGTGAAACCAGCTTGTGAGTCCCCGGGGTATGCCCAGGGCATGCCCGGGCCATGCCCCGCCGCTTGACTTCATTAAAAGCCATATGTCTCAGAAATCATTCAGATTCCCACCCCTAAACCATATATATTCTTGTTCCATATGATAAGACTCGTTTAGTCACACCAACTTGGGGGTCTCTTTGTGCTGAGGCAATGTGCCCCGCCCTTCCACTTCATAAAAGGCCATATATTTCAGAAACCATTCAAATCCCCACCCCATAATCATATATGTTCATGTTCCTTATTATTAGCACACCTACTGTAGTGATATCCTCAGGGGCCAGTCCTCTCCTTTCCACTTCATAAAAGGGCCTCATATTTCGGAAACCGTTCAGATTCCCACCCTTAAACCATATATATACTTGGTCCTCATGATAAGACATGTTTAGGGACAACAATCTTGGGATCGACGGGGCATGCTCCAACCCCTCCACTGTTTAAGAGGCCTTATATCTCCAGCCATGCAGATCCCCACTGATTAACCATATATATTCTTGTTCCTTATGATAAGACACATTTAGTGATACCAACCAGGGCTCCATCGGGTCCATGCCCTTACCCCTCTACTTCCAGACTTTCGGATGAGTCTTTAAACCGAGGTCCCGTCTCCGTATGACCTTAGCTGTTGGGGGCACGTAAAACTAAAAAACTCACTCATTACTTCATATACTGAGTCACATGGGTGCTCATTTTGATATGGGGGTTCATTTGGCAGATTAAAATGATAGCATGTTATAATACATGGCTGCGATTGGGCAGTGCCCACCAGAGCTCTGGTGAGCATAGTGGCCCATGGACCTCTTGTTTAGCTCACCTGAGCACGAAGTGCTCAAGATGAGTTATTGTGATCGCTCCATGTCCGGCGTCAATCGCCCGTCGTCCGTCCGCCCGTCAACAATTTCTTCAAATGACATATCCTCTGAAACCACAGTGCCAATTTTAAAATAATTTCATAGGAATATTCCTTGGATGACCCTCTACCAAAATTGGTAAAATGGCTCAACTCAACAAAATGACCACCAGAGCTAAAAATAGAAAAGCCTTTAAACAACATATCCTCCTAGGTTAATGGTCCGATTTCAAAATCATTTGACATGAATGTTCCTTGGATGATTCGCTTCCAAAATTGCTAAAATTGTTCCGCTCTGCTGAACAAATTGGCCGCCGGAGCGATAAATAGAAAATCATTTAAATGACATCTCCTCGGCCCCGCCCATCGGAGCTTGAAGAAATATATGGGCTACATGATGCTTCCACGCAGAGCTGAATCCGACCCGCACACGAGTACTGGTAAACCTCTTAGAGGATCTAAACCTGCCCAGGCAAAACGGTGCGCACGAGTCGGACCGCCCATGCTTATAAACCATATTGGTTTCATTCGGCGACAGGGCTCCAGACGTCATTTCATCTCAATGTCGGGTAAAAGTCCCACAAAATCGGAAGCAACGTCTCCAAAATGACCTTTACAGTGTTGACGGGGACGTTAAAACCTCAAATCAAACAAACAAACAAATGACATCTCCTGCTAGGCCAATGGTCCGATTTCAAGATAATTTCATAGGAATGTTTCTTTGGTGACACTCTGCCAGAATTGCTAAAAGGGTTTCACTCCGTTGAACTAAATGGCCACCAGAGCTAAATATAAAAAGAAAACCTTTAAACGACATCTCCTTTTAGGCTAATGGTCCGATTTCAAAATTATTCCGCAGGAATATTTCTAATGTGACCCTTTACCAAAATTGCTCAAATGGTTCTACTCTGCTGAAGAAAATGGCCGCCAAAGCTAAAAATAGAAATAAAACCTGTAAATGACAACTCCTCCTAAGCTAATCGACTGATTTTATATAATTTCACAGGAACTTTCCTTGAATGACCCTCTACCGAAATTGCTAAAATAGTTCTGCCCCGCTGAACAAAATGGCCGCCAGAGTTAAAAATAGAAAAAAGCTTAGAACAACCTTTAAAGGGCATCTCCTTCAATGCTAATGGTCAGATTTCAAAATATTAGCTAAGGAATATTTCTTAGGTGACCCTCTACCACTTTTGCTAAAAAGGTTCCGCTCGGCTGAACAAAATGGCCGCCAGAGCTAAATATAAAAAAAAAAACCTTGGATGACCCTCTACCAGAATTGCTTAAATGGTTCCACTCTGCTGGAGAAAATGCCCACCAGAGCTAGAATAGAAAAAAACCTTTAAATGAGATCTTCTAGGCTAATGGTCCGATCTGAAAATAATTCCACAGGAATATTCCTTGGGTGACCCTCTACCAGAAGTGCTACAATGGTCCTGCTCCGCTGAACAAAAATGACCGCCAGAGCTAAAAATAGAAAAAACATTTAAATGCCATCTCCTCCTAGGCTAATGTTCTGATTTCAACATAATTTCACAGGTATGTTCCTTTGTCGACCGTCTACTAGAATTGCTAAAATGGATCTGCTCCGCTAAACAAAAAGGCCGCGAGAGCTTAAAATAGAAAAACTTTAGAAAAACAACATCTCCTTTTAGGCTAATGGTCCGATTACAAAATAATTTCATAGGAATGATACTTATGTGACCCTCTACCAGAATTGCTAAAATGGTTCTGCTCTACTAAACAAAATGGCCACCTGAGCTAAAAATAGAAAAAACCCTTTAAATTACATCTCCTCTTCGGTCAATGGTCTGATTTTAAAATAATTTCACAGAAATGATCCTTTGGTGACCCTCTACTAAAATCATTACAACAGTTCCACTACACTGAACAAAAATGTTAGAAATAGAAAAAAAAAACATTAAAGGTCATCTAGATTAATAATACAATTTCAAAATTATTTAACAGAAATGTTCCTTTATTGACCCTCTACCATTATTGCTAAACTGAAGAAAATGGCTGCCAGAGATAAAAAATAGAAAAAAAAAACCTTTGAATAACATATACCCCTGGGCAATGGCGCAATTTCAAACCCAATTCACAAAAAAAATTTTCATTTTTGTAGTGAAATTGATTAAACTGTATGGCTCAGTTTAGGTTTGTTCCCTTGAAACCTCCCATCTGAAAGGAGGTATTATTGTACTGATGATTGAGGGGTGGATGGGTGAGGCAAAGGTGTTGTGTATTTGGCGTCACTGGGGCGTCCAGCTGATATTTGCTTACATTAGGATAAGGCCTGCTGTCATTGTCCTTGCAGCAGGTAAGGGTGGAGGAGGGGTGTTGTTATTTCTTCTGTTTCAACACCTCCATTCATTTTTGTCTTTCTCCACTATCCCCCACTTTAATCTCCTTTACTTTCTCTTTTCTCCCTTTCTCTGGGAGACGACACAAAATAAGCAACATATATGACTGCACAGGTAAAGATAGAAAAAATCATTAAATAACATCTTCTCTAATGGCTCAGTTTCAAAACAACTTTGACAGAAATGTTCCTTGAGTGACCCCTCTACCAAAAGTACTTAAGTGGTTCTGCTCATCTGTACAAAATGGCTGTCAGAGCTAAATATAGAAAAACCCACTAACAACAATATTAGAACATCATAACTCAGGTGAGCAAATATGGTCAATCATGGACCTCTTGTTGTTGTTTGCTTTGCGGGGATGGGGGTGATTAAATAGATTTTCGATTTTACGTGGTCACATTCCTCGTCCGATTATAAGACCGAGCAGTAAAAGAAATTTATTTAAACTCGATATCTGGATGATTTATTACATATTGATAATGTAGAAGTAAAACAAAGATCAGGAATCGATACAATTAACTTACTCCACCCATCAAAGACACCAAAGGGAAAGAAACACAAACATTAAGCGACCAGACCATAATGGAAACCTAAACAAAGGAAGGCCATATGGACAGTTACTTTCCCACAAAATGGCTATATGGCCATCCAAAATAAAAAGGCACAAGTGATACACACAGTAAGTTACAAACAACAACATAAATAAACCGCCACAGAAGAACCGCCTTGGAACGGTCAGTGGAAAGATTTCCACTGGGGGGCTTAAATCGATTTTACGTGGCCACAATCCTCGCCCTTACTTCCGTCGCGATTTAGACAAATAATTTGTTCAGTCCGCATGAAGGCCTCCTAACTCATCAGTGCAACATCTCCGTGAACACAAAAATCAAAGAACCACAGAGGTGAGACAACGGTGAGGACTCGACAGCAAGAAACACTGAAATGCTGGAGCAAAAGAAAACCAACAGTTAGACTCCGATTGGCCCGACCAGACACAGAGCATAAGTCACCAGCCAACATTACCTTGAATAAGATCTCTCTAAGTTTCAATAAGCCTTTACGTTGGAGCCGTCATAGAATCTGAGGCCTGAACCACCGGCGTGCAATTAAAGAGTTGCCAACCGTGATTGGGTTAACTACCATGCATGCAGTCTGTCGTATAACATCCATGTTGTACCCAATCTTTTTATATCGAAGAATGATTTTACGAAATTGGGTGCTGAAGTCATTGCGGTTATATAATTTTCTGAATTTATATACTAAGTCACCATAAAATTCGGGTTCCGATAGACCTTGTTGCAGAAAAGATTTATTAAATTTGGAAATTAAATCAGAATGGCGTCTATAAAATTTTGTAAAGGCTTTGCGTAGTTTATGGTAACGATAACCCTGATTAAGAAGTTCAGCCGTTAATACTTTAATACGAGTGTTGAAGTCAGTTACATGACTACACACTCTAGCAAATCGAATTAATTGCGAAATATAAACGCCATAGGATGGCACACGAGGAACATCACCATCCAAAAAAGGAAAATTTACAATCTCAAAATCAAAGTCATCGCGTTTATCATAAATTTTGCACGAAACAAACCCATCTACAATAGATAGATGCAAATCCAAAAACGGGGCCTCGGTTTCAGAAGAATTTGCTTCATTTAACTGAAGTTCTGGGAGTTAAATCTGACTGATCAAACCATCGAAATAGGTATTATCAATATTTAATAAACCATCTAAATATCTAGAAGTGGAGCTAAAAGCTTCAATAATTTCAGATAGGTTATCAATGGAAAGCGACAACATGAAGTCTTTTTCATAACAATACAAGAACAGATCAGCCACAAGAGGTGCGCAATTCGTACCCATCGGAATACCCACAATTTGTCTAAATAACTTAGTACCGAATCTTATATAAATATTGTCAAGTAGAAAGGTGAGAGCATCACACATTCTCTGACATGACCAAAGTGTATAATACCTACTTCGATGGTTTTAGAAAAATCAGTCAATAACATCTTCCAGGATTTCAATTTTCAATACAGCAAGTTCTTCTGAAGCCCCGATTTTTTTTGCATTTGTTTATTTTGGCTGGGTTTGTTTTAAACAAAATTGATAATAAATGCGGTGATTTTGATCCTAAAATTGTAATTTTTTTCTTTATTCTATCTTGGATGGGAATAATCCTCATGCGGTATCCTACGGCGTTTATACTACACCTTATTCGGTTTGCCAGAGTGTCTAGTGATGTCATTAACCTCAATACCGTAGTCAATTATAAAACTGCTTAACTTCATAATCAGAGTTAATTACATTTTTCGATATAGAAATATCAAGTGCAACACAACTGTAATTCTGTTTGCTTGGTGATGCTCAACTGAATCACGGCTGACAAATTTACTGTAAATGCCCGCCTAGTGATACGGTTTAAAAATCTACGACGGCTGCGACCAAAAGACTTACTTTTAAGTCAGTCAGCTTGTGCTGCTGGTCTATCTCTGGTCGGGTCGCCTGAGTCTAGTAGGTTTTCTTTTGCTTCGTATTTCATTTTATTGCATGTGGTAGGGTGACGATGGGCCAAAAAGTCCACTATTTCTGGTAGTAACCCATACCCCCCAAGTATAACAAAACAAGTCATATACCAAAATGTTCGTCAGGATCCGTAGTATCTGAAACTGCCTGCATAAATTGGCATGAATGATGGCGAGCAGAGAAATCCAAGATGGCGTCCAAGATGGCCGCCATAGCTGTAAATTCCAGTTTTTCGTAGATTATGAATATAAATACCACAAATCATCTTACAAACTAATTTTAATTAATTTTTTGGTGTAGAAAGCAGATTTGTGTTTGAATATTGATCAACTTTTTAGTTTTGACTTGAAAACCGTTGAAAAAAAGACATTTCATCGTTTTTGTGTCTAGTTTCATAGGTGGTACATAAAGGTAATGCTGATGTTTCAAAATGTTAAACAGTTTTATATATCTATTGTTTTATTTTAACTAAGACACTATTCTAAAATACATTTAACACTATTCCCAAGTACATTTATGATTTGTTATGACTATTTTACCATCAATTTAGCCCCAGGATTACCCCACCCATTCAGTTTACCAGTACAATTCATTCACATAAATACTCACACTCAAGGGATTTGCAGACGAGGATTTCATTTAAGACAACCAAGTAGAAGAGGGCATTGACAATAATGCTTAGTTCTGTTTTCATACTATATTATACCATCAGCCATTAGGAAACACCACCTCTTTATAACACTGTTTTCGGGATCTAAGCATTAACCGTCTTAATTAAACAGTGTTACATCCTCAAACAAAAATAGTAAAAAAGTGTTTATCAAATTGACATAAAAATGGTTTCTATTGTCATTTTTGCTTTGTAACTGGCTAGGTTTTGGGATTATAAAGTGTTATATCAAAAACTGTGTTATAAAAATGTGTTATAAAGAGGATATGCTGTATTATTAGGCTATACTTTGTTTGGTTTGAGGTTCAACGTTCCCGTCAACACTATATCAATCATTTTGCATTTTGGAGACGTTGCTTCCAATTTTTTGTGGGTCACTGATGAGGCTTTATTAGCCGAAACTACGTAGTATGAGCCATCTTCTTTCTTATGAATGTTTTCATTGCTCTTAAAGGAACTCATTTTTAATTTTTATTTTCCCGGAAATGAGATGAAATGACATCTCAAGTCATGCCACACATTTAAACCAAAAGGGTTTATATGCAAGGACGGTCCAACTCGCGCCACTTTTCCTGGGCATGCTGGGAATCTCTAAGCGGTTTACTCTGTATACCCTAGGTATACTGGGCTAGGCAAATTAATCTTACATTTTAGCTCCCCATCAAATCAATAGCTGATATGCACACCTGTGCACTATTGGTGACCAATGTGATTGTCTGTACATCAAACCTACAAAAGAAATGGCTGCTGCTTTAACTAGCCCCGAGACATTTGACTAAGTACCAAGATCTGAAATCTCTTGAAGCTGGAAAATCAGGAATCGATACAACTAACCCACAGCTCCCATCAGAGACACCAAAGGGAAAAAAAACACAAACATGCAATGCAACAACAGACTTAATGGAAACACCAACAGCGGAAAGCCAATAGGACAGTCACCTTCTCATAAAATGGCCAATAGGCTATCCAAAATAAAATAACACAAGCGACAGAAACACCTAAAGACAAACCATAACAAAAATAGATCGCGACAGAAGAACCGCATTGGAACGGATTCCACTGGGAGGGGGGGTGTGTGGGGGGGGGGGGGCTTAAATCGATTTTACGTGGCCACAATCCTCGCCCTTATTTCCATCACGATTTAGACAAATAATTTGTTCAGTCCGCATGAAGGCCTCCTAACTCATCAGAGCAGCATCTCCGTGAACACAAATAATCAAACTACCACAGAGCTGAAACAACGGTGAGGACTCGACAGCAAGAAACCACTGAACTGATGGAGCAAAAGAAAACAAACAGTAAGTCTCCGATGGGTCCGACCAGTGATAGAAGGCTGATTTAGGCAGAACATGAATTGCCTTCTTCTTGCCTGTACTATGTAAAGAAGAGCAGGTATCACAACCCATAAGGTAATATTGACAGCATAATTGTCCTTTCTGGACCTAGCTTCCTGTAAACTGTATAAACTGGAATATACCTGGGGCAGTCAGCATGAATACCCTTTCTGCCTGTCTTGAAGAAAACGCTATCAGCATTAAGCAGGTTAAAGTGATGCACAAGAAGAAAGAAAACATCGGTATCAGAACTGACAACAAGGGCTGCGTTAACTCCAAAAGAACCTACAACTGCTAGTTGCAAATCATTCTGCTATCAGCTTTTTCACGCTTGGAAAAAAGTTCATGCTGAACAGGAACAACATCAGCGGAAACTTCAGAGCCTTGTTCTCAAGTCAACCTGTGCCAACAACAGTAGCATTCTTCTTAAGAAGCTCATGGCAATTTTCGTTACGGTACCTAGTGAAAAGTATTTGTCAGTTCGTTCTTGTTTTTACTGCTTGAAAGTATCTATCAATCAGCAGTTACTATATTTTTCCTCGTAGACACAGGTGCATGTGAAGAAACGTTATTTCCACACTTTTGTTGGGGCTGTGATTTGAGATTGTTTGTCTCATACCTGTCAAAATCGACGTGAATGTTAGCTACCAAACTAACGTAAGAAATTAGCAGTGAAGGCAAAGATCAGGAATGGATATAATTAACCCACAGCTCCCATCAGAGACACCAAGGGAAAGAAACACAAACATGAAACAACTAGACCCTAATGGAAACATCACTAGCGGTAAGCCAAAAGGACAGTTGCTTTCCCACAAAATGGCCAATAGGCTATCCAAAACTAAATGATATAAGCGATGTATATATGTTGATAACAATCTGACATGGACGAACCATATCGATGCAATTGCAAAGAAAATCAGTTCTAATCTTTGGCTCCTATCTAAAATAAAAACGCATCTTTCTACTGAAATCAGAATTCAGTTTTATAAATCAAACATTCAGCCTCATATAGACTATTGCATCTCCATTTGGGGAGGTATATCTCAAAGGAATCTTAACAGAATATTTATATTACAGAAAAGAGCATGCAAAATAATTCTGAATTATCAAAGTGATAATATACCTAATATAATTAAATTGAAAATATTAAATATTTATGAACGCATTTTTCTCAGAAAAGCAAAAATAATGTACAAAGCCTCAAATGCATTGACTCCCAAATATATCGATCAAATGTTTCATTTAAGATCCTCTTATAACACTCTTTAGTCTCTAAAATCCACAGATACCATAAATTATTTAATACCAAGGCCACAAAAGGAAATATTTAAGCAGAGCTTGCTTTATTCTGGTCCAGTGGTTTGGAATAATTTACCAGACATACTCAAAATTTTAGGTTCACTTGACAGTTTTCATAGAAACTGCATTAAGTGGATTAAGGGAACCCTCTAATTTCCTTCAAGCTGATACTTTTGTATTTATTTATATGGTTCGTATGTGTGTGTGTGGTTTCTTTGTAAATTGAATCTCTACGTGTAAATACTGTGCCTATTAGATGGCCTCATGGAAGATTAGCTTGTTGTTGCTAAATGTGTTACCCTCTAAAAATAAAGACGATTATAATCATTATTATTATTATTATTATTATTATTATTATTATTATTATTATTATTATTATACACTCAAAGACAAGCCATAACAAAAATAAACCAAGACATAAGAAACGCATTGGAACGGTCAGTAAAACAAATTTCACTGGGGGGGGGGGGGCTTTATTCGATTTTACATGGCCACAATCCTCATCCTTACTTCCGTTGTGATTGAGACAAAGAATTTGTTCAGTCCGCATGAAGGCCTCCTAAATCATCAGTGCAACATCTCCGTGAACACAAAACCAATCAACCACAGAGATGAAACAACGGTGAGGACTCGACACCAAGAAACCACTGAAATGCTGGAGCAAAAGAAAACCAACAGTTAGACTCCGATGGGCCCAACCATAGACGGTAAGACCAAAACATAGCAGCCATCTGTTGATATGTCAGTTTGAGACGTAATGAATGCTGCAAAATTTTAAGTACAGAAATCCCGTCAAATATTATACAACCAGCAAGTCTTTCTAGTTTTTCAAGGAAATCCGACTTATTGGTAGACATCATACATTCATCATCTGTAAATAATCTCGCGTAAACATGGGCATTTTTAAAAGACAAGGCCTTGAATGAATGATCTGATGTATAGAAAGCATATATCTCTTCATCAATGGCAGACAATTCCTCAGACTGGTTCCCCAGACACCTGTGCCATTGACCTGATATATCACTCATTGTCTTTGGGTTTTACCAAGGCAAAGGCTCATAAGATTGTTCTTTGGACCGCCTAACAAGCTATGGGTATGAGCCTTTCCTGCATGAATGACCCAATGGCTTTTGACCCATTTTTGGCAACTTATCAAACTTCTCTTTGACCCAGTTTTGGCAACTTATCAAACTTCTCTATCTCTTGAGGAACTTCAACTCCAGTTACTATATTGTCCAGCTTAGAAAGAAGTAATGTCAGAGAAAACGGTTCAATAAATGTTTAACTGTCATTGTGAAATAAATTCAGCATCTTTTTAACAGACTTATTACAATTAGAAGTGGAGGCAATGATCAGGAATCGATACAATTAACCCACAGCTCCCATCAGAGACACAAAGGGAAAGAAAGACAAACATAAAACAACCGACCTTAATGGAAACATCAGTTTAAGCCTGTGTATTGGTATGATGTTTGGTAGAGCTTGCAACTATGCATTGCATACTTAGCAGTAATGGATCGTGATTAAAAACATCTTATAATGGCTTGTTCATAACTTCATTGTGGGCGATTCCTTTTATATAGGAGGGATGTTCGAAATGAATTGCTTATTATCCTCTAGCTCCATATCCACGTGTGGCACGATAAAGCCGGATACATGCCTGTATAGGGTTATTCATTACCTACACAATGATGTATAAATGTACATGTTAGACTAAGTTTAAGACATAAAATTTGCCTTTTGAATACACGCAATCATTGACCACTACAGTTAAAAATTGTTGGTAGAAGCGTCGACAAGAAAGATGAAATACCGGCTTTCATCAAAGCTCGCTCAAAACTTGTTTGTTCTTTGAAGCAGCTAATTACTGAAATTTCTACTGCTAATGGACCTTCTTGTGTGTCTTTTGACACAGTTCGGCGGTGGAAAAAGAAATTTTAGTCTGGTGTAGAGTCCATAAAAATGCACCGAAATCAGGTAGGCCAAAATCTGCATCTCGTAAAGAATTGTTTCCAAAAAAAGGAAATCATTGAAGGAGATGTCAGATTTACAGTTCGGATATTGCACGAAACGTAGACATATCACTATCAACGGTTCACCTTATTTTTTAAGAAGCATCTGAAGTCAGAAAGATTTTTGTTAGATTGGTGCAACATCTGTTGACTGATGAGCAAAAAAGGCAACAGGTTAAAGTGACCAAAAAGCTGCTTCAAATGTTTCCAAAATAAGACAAAAAGCTGTTTGCCAATGGCGTTACAGGTGATGAAACCTGGGCCCATTATTTTGAGCCCGTCAGAAAGGCCAACGCGCAATAATTGCCAAACGTTCTTTGAGTACAAAGGTTTAGTATGCAATCTTCTCTGGCGAAGGTTTCTAAAAGGGCAAAAGCATCACCGTAAAGTACCACAAAGACGTAGTACAGAAGATACTGAATATGTGTTATCAGAAACGAAGCCCTGCCACTGGTTTAAAAAATGCCCGTCTTCTACATGAAAATATCCCAGCTAATACCTCCGCAATAGTTACGGCGTTTTTGAAGAAAGAAAAAGTACCTGTTTTGCCTCACCCCCTGAATTCCCCAGACCTTGCATCATGTGATTTCTTTTTGTTTCCGAAATTGAAATCATTCCTTGCTGGGCGGAAATATCAGTCCCGACAAGCATATGGATCTGCCATTCATCAGTACCTTATTACTGTGCCCAAACAAATCAGCGTACCGTGACACATTCCAAAAGTGGATACATCAGCTGAAACCATGGGGAGTACTTCGAGGGCATGAAATGAGCACTTTTGGGCTAACTTTGAATTTTAAAGTCTCCAGATAAAAATAAGCAATTTTTTTTTCGAACACCCCTCGTAACTGGATAGCCAGTTGGCTATTTTGTGGGAGAGTAACTGTCCTTTTGGCTTTCTTCTGTTAATGTTTCCATTAAATTCTAGTTACTTCATGTATATGTTTCTTTCCCCTTTTGAGTCTCTGATGGGAGGTGTAAGTTAATTGTATCGATTCCTGATCATTGCTTTGCTTCTGTTTTGAGATCAAATCTCTGAAAGTATCCAGTGAGGCTGTTGCTGCTCAGCATTAACTTGATAACAACTATGAAAGTAGAAGTAAAACAAAGATCAGGAATCGATACAATTAACTTACTCCACCCATCAAAGACACCAAAGGGAAAGAAACACTAACATTAAGCGACCAGACCATAATGGAAACCTAAACAAAGGAAGGCCATAAGGACAGTTACTTTCCCACAAAATGGCCATATGGTGATCCAAAATAATTAACTTACACCTCCCATCAGAGACTCTAAAGGAGAAAGAAACATATACATGAAGTAACTAGAATGTAATGGAAACAACAACAGAGGAAAGCCAAAAGGACAGTTACTCTCCCACAAAATAGCCAACTGGCTATCCAGTTACGAGGGGTGTTCGAAAAAAAAATTGCTTATTTTTATCTGGAGACTTTAAATTTCAAAGTTAGCCCAAAAGTGCTCATTTCATGCCCTCGAAGTACTCCCCATGGTCGCTTAGTGTTTGTGTTTGTTTCCCTTTGGTGTCTTTGATGGGTGGAGTAAGTTAATTGTATCGATTCCTGATCTTTGTTTTACTTCTACTTTATGGTACCGATAACCCTGATTAAGAAGTTTAGTCGTTAATAATTTATTACGAGTGTTGAAGTCAGTAACATGACTACACACTCTAGCAAATCGAATTAATTGCGAAATATTAACGCCATAGGATGGCGCACGAGGAACATCACCATCCAAAAAAGGAAAATTTACAATATCAAAATCAAAGTCATCGCGTTTATCATAAATTTTGCACGAAACAAACCCATCTACAATAGATAGATGTAAATCCAAACACCTGGCCTCGGTATCAGAAGAATTTGCTTAATTTAACTGAAGTTCTGGGGGGTAAATCTGACTGATCAAACCATCGAAACAGGTATTATCAATATTTAATAAATCATCTTAATATCTAGAAGTGGAGCTAAAAGCTTCAATAATTTCAGATAGGTTATCAATGAAAAGGGACAACATGAAGTCTCTTTCATAACAATACAAGAACAGATCAGCCACAAGAGGTGCGCAATTCGTACCCATCGGAGTACCCACAATTTGTCTAAATAACTTAGTACCGAATCTAATATAAATATTGTCAAGTAGAAAGGTGAGGGCATCACACACTTTCTGACATGACCAAAGTGTAAAACCCTTATGCTCTTTAGAAGTGAAAAATGCATTTCTAACATTACATGCAAGATAAAGAGAATCTTCTCTGTGAAAAGCCCATTCAATTAAATCATTAAGCTTTTCTTTTATAAGATTATGAGGAAGTATAGTGTAAAGAGTGGAAAAATCGTAAGTAGACAGACTTGTAGCACGAAAATGTCTAGATTTCAATTTATTTAAAACCTCATTCGAATTTTTATAGACCAAAACAGATTTCTTCCTGATCTTTCAAAGACTTTATCACAATATTTAATCTCATACGTTTTAATAGCAGTAAGACATGAAGTTAATAATTTAGAAAGTTCAGTGGTAGTGCAAGAGCTAGAATTTGCAATAAACCGTGCTTTGTAAGGTTTTTTATGAAGTTTTGGTTCCCAGTATAGCGTAGGAAGCTTGTCTTGGCCTTCCTACGCTATACTGGTTACCAATTTGAAGACGCCAATAGTGGAATGATTTTGCAGGTTCTCTTGGAGTTGACACGGCTGTTCTGGTCAGTCCTGATACCCATGTTTTTGTTGTACTTCTGCTTCACTTCACTTTAGCCAGCTTAATGTTGATAACATATTCTTCAACACAGACAGGAAGGGTATTCATGCTGACTCCACCAGGTATTCCAGTTCACACTGTTTGCAGGAAGCTAGAGCCAGATTAAAGGTCAATTATGCAGTCTGTATTGCCTTACAGGTTGTGAAACCTGCTCTTCCTTACATAGTATGGGCAAGAAGAAGGCAATTCATGTTCTGCCTAAATCAGATTAATTTGCTCCGTCTTTGGTCGGGCCCCTCGGAGTCTAACTGTTTGTTTTCTTTTGCTCCAGCAATTCTGTTGTTGTATGCTGTCGAGTCCTCAACCTTGTTTCATCTTTGTAGTTTTTAGCTCGTCTGTTTTTTTTTTTTAAAAATTTCGAGCTATTGTCATCACTCCGGCGTCTGCGTTGTCGTCTGGCGTCGTCGTTCCAAAAAAACTTAACCTTGGCTATAACTTAAAAAAGTATTTGACCTAGCCTCATGAAACTTCATACACACACTCATCATCACAAGAGCTACATTTTGACCAAGGACCATAACAACATTGTTGATTTTGGCTGAATTATCTCCCTTTTCCAATTTTTTTCTGAAACACATTTTTTGCTCTCATTTTAATACTATTCACAACAGAGCCTTCAAACTTCACATGAATGTTTCTTGGGACAAGACCTTTTCAATGATACCACACTTTTTGATCTGTGACCTTGACCTTTGAACTTTGACCTATTTTTCGAAAATTTAACCGAAAACCTTAACCTTGACCATATTTCCAAAAGTATTTGGCCTACCTTCATGAAACTTCATACACATACTCACCATCACAAGAGCTACATTCCCTACAAGTTTTATAACTCCATCTTGCAATTTGATTGCTCTTGTTTGACTTAGAACTTTGGTTTTCTAAAAGAAACTGCAGACGAGCGTTGGCACCCGCATGCGGTGCTCTTGTTTATTTGTATGTTCTCGGAGATGTTACACTGATGAGTTAGGAAGTCTTCATGCGGACTAAACAAAATTAGTGTATACCGCGACAGAGGTAAGGGCGAGGATTATGGCCATTTAAAATCGATTTAAGCCCCCCAGTTGAATTCTTTCCACTGACCGTTCCAGGGCGGTTCTTCTGTGGCGGTTTATTTATGTTGTTGTTTGTTACTTACTGTGTGTATCACTTGTGTCTTTTTAATTTGGGTGGCCATTTGGCCATGTTGTGGGAAAGTAACTGTCCTGATGGCCTTCCTTTGTATAGGTTTCCATTATGGTCTGGCCGCTTCATGTTTGTGTTTCTTTCCCTTTGGTGTCTTTGATGGGTGGAGAAAGTTAATTTTTATCGATTCCTGATCTTTGTTTTACTTCCACTTTTCAATAGATCTTGGTATTGAGTCAAACGTCTCAGGGCCAGTTAAGGCAGCAGCAATTTTTCTGTAGGTTTGCTACATACAAACACAATGGACAATAACGGTGCTAAAAAAATCCAGATTTAGACCTAGTCATTTACCATCAACTAATAGTTTTTTGCTCTATTTGTACAATGTGTATATCAGCTACTGATTTGAAGGGGAGCTATAAAATCTAAGATTAATTTGCTTAGCCCAGTAGACCTAGGGCATATAGCTGACCCCGAAACTGGGTTATTCATTCCACAGCTCATGACTCAGACACAAGCAGCCCCAACCTATTAACTGAAATGGTTGTAAATACCCTGATCAGTGTGGAGATGACTGCATTTGCTAATAGAAAGAACAACCATTACTCACGCTTGCAAGTAGTAAAGTCTAACATTTGTCAGAACTTGTTTACAATATTAGCTCATGTTTGTACCGAGGACTATGACATATTAGTACAGCACAATCGTTTTATAACACGATTTTTATTTTTATATAACACTGTTCAAAGCCCCAAACCCTAACTAATTACATAGAAAAAAAATGACAAAAAAAACATGCAAAGGAAGTTACTTTACACTTTTCTACGTTTTCGTTTGGATAAAATACTGTTTAACTAAGAGGTTTATGCTGGGATTCAGAAAACATAATTATAAATAGGTGGTGTTTCCAAATGGCTAAATACATAAAATAACATTACGAAAACACGCCTATTCAAATCCATAGGAAGATTTTACTACCAAAAAAAAATCCAGATAAAAGTGATATTTTTCTCATTTCTGTTCAAAACATACATTGCGTTAGAACCCTCTCAACGAGGCGGTGCTGTCGAACATCCACAAGCTATGTCCTCAAGCATAAATTAGAAAAATAATGCTTACCCCTTAAAACCTGAAAGTTTTTCTATCTAAAACTGGGGTTCAAGGGGTCAAAATCATATTGGCATGCTTTTAACAGAACTAAGCATTATTGTGAATGTTTTCTAGTACTTAGTTGTCTAAAATGAAGCACACGCCTACAAATCACTTGTGTGCGAGCATTTATATGAAAGAATTTTACTGGTAAACTGACTGGTCGGGTCAATCCGTGGGGCTAAATTGATGATAAAAAAGACATAACCAACCATACATTTATTTTAGAATAGTGTAAAATGTATCTTAGGATATTGACTTAGTTAAAATAAAACACTAGATATTTAAAAACTGTTTAAATTTTGAAAATCAGAATTGCTTTTTTGTACCACCTATGAACCTAGACACACACAAAAAAAAAAATAAATAAATTATCATTATTTCACCGGTTTTCAAATCAAACCTAGAAAGTTGGTCAATATTCTAGCACAAATCTTCTTTCTACACCAGAAAAAATAAATTAAAGTAAGTTTGTAAGATGATTTGTGGTATTTAAATTCTTATTTTACAAAAAAAAAAAAAACTGGAATTTACAGCTATTACGGCCATCCTGAACGCCATCTTCGATTTCTCAGCTCGCCATCATTTATGCCAATTTATGCCGGCAGTTTCAGATACTACGGATGCTAACGAACGTTTTGGTATATGACTTGTTTTGTTATACGGGGAGTATGGGTTCCCATTTTTTGGTCCAGATTGTCACCCTACCAATGGTGTCGATTCCTCATCGTTGTTCCATCTTGATAGTCGTTTCGTAGATGTTGCACTAATGAGGTAAAATAGATTTGTTTGTTTGCTTGATTTGAGGTTTGATGTCCCCGTCAATCCGGTAAAGGTCATTTTGGAGACGTTGCTTCCATTTTTTTTGGACTTTTAACCGACATTGAGATGAAATGACATCTCAAGCCCTGCCGCCCAATGAAACCAATAGGGTTTTAAGCATGACCGGTCCGACTCGCACCGCTTTGCCTGGGCAAGCTTAGATCATCTAACTCTTAGATCTATCCTTACCAGTACTCGTGTGCGGGTCGGTTGCAGCTCTGCGTTGAAGCATCATCCCTCTCATCTATTTCTTCTAGCCCCAATGGGCGGGGGGGGGGGGCAGAGTTGAAACAGAAGTGAAGGCAATGATCAAGAATCGATACAATTAACCCACACGTCCCATCAGAGGCACCAAAGGGATAGAAACACAAACATTAAATAACTAGACGCTAATGGAAACATCAACAGCGGAAAGCCAAAAGGACAGTTACTTTCCCAGAAAGGGCAAAATAGTTATCCAAAAAGATATAAGCGATACACACACTCAAAGACAAACCATAACAAGAATAAACCGCAACAGAAGAACTGCATTGGAACGGTCAGTGAAACAATTTCACTGTATGTGTTTGTTTTGTGGCGCGGATGGTGGGGGGGGGGGCGCTTAAATCGATTTTCGCAACCGCAATCCACGCCCTTGATTAGGTCGCGATTTAGACAATTAAGGCGTAACTATACCAAATTTAGTGACAGCTGGTGTTGGCTCGGTGGGGGACGCCTATAAGTTCTAGGGTAGGCGTCTCTTGCCTGATGCCTCCAGTTGACCTGTCTCATGATCTTCGTCGGTCGGTGTTTGCTCGGGGAGGGATGTGCTGTGTTTGCCGGGTCTTGTCCATCATCCGTTTCGGTTTTCAGACACACTGATGAAGATTAAATATCAGAAAGGCCTCTGTGTCACTACATTTGGTATAGTTACGCCTCAATTATAAGTGGGTAATTGTTAGAACCGCCCCGTTGAGGGGATTCGTTCTAGCGAGTACCCACAAGCTATATCCTAGAGCAGTAATAATAATCAAATACCAGTGCTTCAGCTGAAGTGCACGACCCGCCGGATGCTTTGAGCTTTATGAGTGTTACCACATATGGGTATGGCGGCCATTTTGGTCATGTGACCTGGACCTAAAACGGTTCCCCCAATGAATGCGCCTTATCGTAAGGAGCAAAATATCTTATACTTTAGTACTGTATTCTGAATCGTTTGCAGGATAAAATGCATTCTCACTTTTCCAATACAAAGGCATATGTGTCAAAATTTGACCTAGGCACAAAGAAGGTCAAGGTCAACCCAGGGTCACCATTTTGGCAATTTATGATGGGCCTACGTCCCAGATGCTATTTATCAAGTTTCGTGGAAATCTGCCCAGTGGTTCTGGAGAAGACTATTTTTGAAGGTTTTTTACCATATATGGCTTGGCGGCCATTTTGGTCATGTGACCTGGACCCCATGAAAAAAAAAATTGGTTTCCCCCATCCCATAGAGGCTCCATATGAAATTTGACTTCAATCGGCCAAACGGTTTCCGAGGAGAAGCAGTTCGAAAATTTTCACATGTTTCGCCTCGGCGAGGCTATACTAAATGGAATGTAATATTTCTCAAGTTGATTGGTTAGATCTCATTGATATCTATCAGTATGCCAAAAATTATTTAAATATTCCAACAAAAGCATACAGTACCATTCAGACGAATCTTTACACCAAGTTAACTAGGAGTTGACTACATTCAGACTACATTTGGACCCTAGAGTTGACTACAAGTTCACTCCCTAGTTAACTATAGTTCACTAGGGAGTTAACATGGAGTTAACTAATCCTTTGTCCTGTCATCAAACTCTTATCTGAGATTTGATTTGCATATAATTTCATAACTGAAAATTAAGATATGCATGGTTTCTACTATCAAATGAGTAATTTATTAAATGTACATCTAATTTGCTATATTAAGACCACATTTTTGGCTGACCAGATGTGGTCTTAATAAAAGATTGTCTTAATAACAGATAAAAAATATCTGAAAATGTTTTGGAGCAAGAATGTGAAACCTTTCAGAAATTTCACAAGATGAAATACAAATCAGTTTTAAAAAAAAAAAAAATCAGTTGATTTATATTTCATGCGCATGTTTTTTATAAAGCGAATTCCTTTTACTTTGCTTTCTTTTTAATACATTTACACATCTAGTTTGTTATCTATCTATTTCTCTATAATAGGTCAAGCATTTTTTCCGGTTACTCCAGTTTTCGTCCACCTCTAATTAACAATTAAAATAAAACATCTGTATGACATACAGGTTGTGGGTGCTTGTTAGAACTGCCTCAGGAAAACCCACAACATGTCTTGGAGCAGAAATAAAAAACAGTATAAACCTCTCTAAAGCCCAGTTTTCTGCATATAAAGTGGAGTTTATGGGGTGTTCACTTGTTAACATAATGAATCGCCTAGAAATAAGTGAAATCATCTTGAGGGGGCCCTAACCTTAAAACAATAGTTGGCATTGATGAATGTCATGAATTAACTCTTAAGATGCCAAGAAATGTTTAACAAAAAATGTTGTCTCTTTATGTTGTCTGCTGCACCTTCTTGCAGGCAAAACAGAGTGGACCCTGATCATACAGCTCCTGGAGGAGCAGTCTGATCTGGGTCCACATTGTTTGCAAAAATGATTGTCAAAGTTAACAGCAGACGACAAAGCAGACGATAATTGTTGTGATTGGCGTCTTATGTGTTAATCCTGTTAAATCAACAGGTAAGTGTACTGTTAAGTGTTTATTGTTAAACTAACATGGGACATGTGCTGCATATTAACATCTTATTAATAAATTGCCTTGAGTAATATTACTCTGGTGTTTTATTACAACGAAGGGCATATTGAATCAGTTTACCCGGTGTATACAGAATCTGATTTACTGTGCTTGAAAACAAAATTCTGATACATTACGATAACACATCAGTGCGTCATAGTACAATCTTTTATATCTTCAAAATGGCTACTTTTCTGGTGAAAATCAGTGATATTTTTCTTATTTATACTGCGAACATAGGTTGTAGGTACTCGTTTGAACCGGTTCTAATGAGTACCCACAACATATCTCGTGGAACAGAAATAAGAAAAAATAATGTATACCCCCGTAAACCCCAAATTTCTCTATATAAAGTGGAATTTAGGGGGTGTTCATTTCAGGTGATGAATTCAGGAGATATAAAACCCACAATACCTACACACTGTAATAAAAGTTCATATCCCATTACAAAAGAAAATGCCTTTATAATTCTGACCCCTCAAACCCCACTTTTAAAACTGGGTTTTACGTTGATAAACCAATTTTTTTCATATTTCTGCTTAAAAACATAGATTGTGGGTACTCGTTACAACCCCCTTAATGAGGCGGTTCTGTCGAGTACCCACAATCTATATTTTGTGCTGAAATAAGACAAATATCTTTTGTTTTATCTGAAAACATTCTTTTTTTTTTCGTGGGTAAACTTTACAAAGTATTTGAACAGGCGTGTTTTTGTAATGATTCTATATTTTATCAACCATCTTTTCTATATTTCTTTTGAGTTCAGGATTTCTCCACATTGGTTGAAACTGTGTATCTGTTTTCTAGAATATCTCAAATATTTTCAGAGCCAAATTTTCTAATGTAAATATAGAAGGACTAAGCATGCCCAGGTAAAGTGTCATTTCATCTGAATGTCTGGAAATAGCCCCATAAATTTGGAAGCAGCGTCTCCAAAACGACATAGTGTTGACAGGGACGTTAGATCTCAAGTAAAACAAACAAACAAAAAAAAACAACAACAAAAAACACCGTGATCTGATTCTTCACTGTCCACGCATAAGTTTCTACAGTATTAAGTTGTATTAAGTTACATGTATGTGCCCAAGCTTGTGATATTCGATATTACCTTTCTTTAACCCATATATGACAGTGGAATCTTCTACTTTATAAGTTTGGAGTGGTCCATTTCAAAATGACATAAATAGTGTTGATGGGGCATCCGATCTGAGTCTAAACTTTTTACCGCTGTCCCACAAATGGGCGCTTGGCATATATGGGTTAAATGTGGAAATGAGAAATAATGCTATTAGATGTTTATTGGCCCCTTATGTGGGAATAGACAATGTCTGTAGGATCCCTGTCATTTAATTAATCCTTACTCTGCTAAACATGAAACAATGTAAATCCAGATCTGGATCTACACTGTCATTCAGTTTGCGAATTTTCAAAAATGAATGCAATATGTGAAGTAATTTGTGTGGACTCTAATCAGTCTGATCAGGTCCCACATTGTTTGCAAAATTGACTTTCAAAGTTACAAGCAGACGACAAAGCACACAAAATTGCTGTGATTGACATCTTATGGGTTAATTATTCAGCAGGATAATGAAAAACTGCATCTGAAATTGTCATTTGTTTATGTTGTCTGCTGCTCTTCTGGTAAACTTTTCAAAACATATTTTCAAACTTTTCAAACATATTTATGCGTATAGTCAATCAGTGTGGACCCTGATCGGACTTCTCCAAGAGGAGCAGTCTGATTAGGTTCCATATTGTTTGAAAAATTGAAAATTTGACTTCTAAAATTACCAGCAGATGGTTCAAAACAGGTTGTGGGTACTCGTTAGAACTGACTCAATGAGGCGGTTCTTTCAAATTCCCACTTCCTTTTTCAGAAGCCGAAATAAAAAAAAAATATATGTGATAATTGCCAGTTTAAAGTTATGAGCAGGTTGTGGATGCTTATTAGAGCTGTCTCAATGAGGCGATTCTAATAAGTTCCCACTTAATAATGTTTGAAGCAGAAATAAAAAAGAAAAACTAGTCAACAGCCAATAGCCATGTTAAAGCCATGAACAGGTTATGGGTACTCATTAGAATTGTCTCAATGAGGCGATTCTAACTAGTTCCCGCATTCATTTTTCTTTATTTTTTTGCCCAAAAACATAGATTGTGGGTACGCGTTAGAAGCGCCTCACTGACGCGGTTATAACGAGTTCCCACAATGTATGTTTTGGCCAGAAATATAAAAATAAAAATCAGATTTATTATCTGATTTTTTGTCTATTATTAGGTGGTAAAATTTTCAATATATTTGAATAGGTGTGTTTTCTTAGTGATGTACTGTAATGATAAAAATATTTTCGATGGCAAACGAAGATTCTAAGTTCATCTGCTTTGCTAGATCTCAATCAAAATGATAATACGGTACTCCAGGATATCATATATCACAAACCATTTCTCTTATCACCTACCAATAAATGACCACTTGAACCTCAGGGGATTATGGCTGTTAAGGTGATGGTATTCATCTGATAAAATCAGATAATGACTTCTGATAAGAAGGGTTTAATCATTATAATCCACTTATGGATTACTTATGAATTTTGTTATTGGTCCTTCAACATATTACTACATAGTATATTTTGTTCTTGAAAAACAAAATAAATAAATAAATAATAGGGATTATCAACTAAATGATAATCCTATTTATTTGGTGCGAACAAATTGAATGGACTGTCATTAATGTGTCATGATTGCAGCTTCAGGGTGGCTTGACCTCTCATTATTTAGGTTTAAACAATGTCTGATCGCAATTTCGATCTCGTCATCCACCATGACAGTTGGTCCAGGTTACTGGACGCTTGCACCGTGTTTGTTATTCAGCAGTCAAGCGTCTTAAGGGCCAAACTATGGTTTGGCGTCTTGCGCATGCTCAGGGTAACCTTCCTTTTCCGTTTTCAAATCCAGCAAAAGAAAGTTGTATTTTTTAAGAGGAATCTAAAACTAAAAATCCAGCAAGAGAAAGTTGTCGGGACTCGGTTGAGATATGTTTCATAATAAAAGAAGAAGAGGGTGTCCTTTAGCTATAATATAAGAATTTCCATTGGTTGACCTCGAACAACAATAATATTATCGGTACTTTCGTTTTGCAACCGGAAATGATAAAATGCGTTAGTGACGAGGTACAACTAAATAGGGAAAAAGTGACAACTAAGACAGTTCACCGTTACGAAAATATTCGGAAAAGTGACACTACGGCGGCATAAAAATCGCCATTTTAATTGCAAAATATACATGGGTGACAATGGTGGCCCTGCGAGTTTTTGGTACCTTATAAAGCTTGGGGAAAAATGTTATTATGGAAGATAAATAGTATGCAGCGAAGAAATTAAAGGGCTAAATATGATTTCTGATATAAGGACGGTCGGCAGGGAACTCTTCAGTAAAAAGAAACAAAGAACGGATATCTTTCCCGCCTGTTTCTCATTTGGTGGAGGCGAAAGCTTCGGTTTTTAACAGTTAAAAGCAAAATCTTTGCCAGAGGTGTGGGACTGATTGAAAATATTTCTTGTGTACATTTGGTAAGGTCATATAACAGAATACCTTTGTTTGCACCTCCGAAAACGGCGGACCTCAGTGGAAGTGACTTCACGCCGATCGTCCTTATATATTTTGTACCACAGGGACGCCCGGTATCTGTTTATTTTGAGTGCAAATCTTGGGAATTTATCTGTAGATAGATTGTAGACAAGATGGTGGCCGATATTTACAAACTGACCGGGGAATTTCCACAGGGGTCATGACCTTTGGCACTCATTGTGTAACGCTAAATTAACTTAAACTACCATATTTTAAGTAAATACGCTTTTAGAATTTTCTTTATATTTTTGAAGGGATTATGCCTCGACTTTCGGGTATAATAGCGTCAGTTTGGGTTGTCAGAGTTAAACAGCGCAGGCATTGCGGGATAGCTTGACGGCTGGGCTGACCAGCTATGTTATTTTTAAATATGCAAATGACCATGTGTTTGTCGAATGTTAGTTTATTTATGAACACCTGACCTACTTTTGAGCCGGACATAGCCGCTTGAATCACAGGTGTGATATACCGGTATTATCGATAGTAACCTGTCAATTAAACATATATTGGGAATTCAATGACCACAAACAATATATTTTCTAAAGGTAATTTTATTGACTTTCAAAACATATTTGAAGCCACAAACTTCATCTGATTCGATATGACAGAGTGGCTGGACCTTTTGACTCTTGTCCGCTATGAACTCTGCACATATCACCATTAGGTCTTGTATATTATATTGTGCAAATGGTACAAGCTTAAGGCTGTGGTTGCCTTTTGGTAAATTCCGATATAAAAGGAAAATTTGGGCTATTACTCGTCTCTCCTTTAGACTCTGATCAGCTCAGATTCAAGCTTGACGGGAACTTTTATTTTGTTTAAGCAATGCCATTTGGTTGCAGCATAGCATGCCAGATTTTCGAGACTGTCGCTACTTTTTTGGAATTCTGGGTAGCTAGACATGTTTCTGAGGGACGATTCATATGTTATCTTGACAGTTTCCGGCTTGGTACTAGGGAGTCCATTTTGTGGGCAATTTATAAATGTTACATGTGGTTTATCAAAGATACAATGTCACCTTCGCATCACAGCAGATATGAAGGAATTTGAACTTTGGGTACAATTTTTCAAAAAAAAAAAAAAAAAAAAAATTATGGTATTTCCGTTTCTCATGACCGGTTCTGGATGTCAAATGAGGACTTACAGCACTGCACCATTCGTGCAAGGGGTTTGAACTCGGTTTTGGTGCCTACTTTGTAGGTAATGAGATAAGACCAGTGGTCCAGTGGATAATTTTTCCATCTTTGGAGCATCTTCTGTTATTTATTTTTGATTTATAAAAAAAAAAAAAAAAACAGTAGTGTACTGGGAACTGCACCCTGCAGTACACCACATTCTATTCAAAATTACAGACCAACCTTACCAAGTCACGGAAGGCAATGTTAATCGAGATATTTCCATGACATATTAAAAATGTAGAGTGCCGAGCACTGAACTTTGCAGTACACAACATTCTTTTCAAATCTACGGATCAACCTTACCACTCACGGAGGGTAATGTTTAATGAGATATTTCCATTTATGTATTTATTTATTTATTTATTTATTTTAATTTATGCATTTATTAAAATGTAGAGTACTGAGCACTGCACCTTGCAGTACACCACATTCTAATCACACATACCCACTCACGCAGGGTAATGTTGGATGAGATAGTTCTAATCAGATAAATAAACTAGATAAATATTTAATTCATCTTTAGAATTAGTTGAGACATAACTGCCCTCCAACAATATCGTGCATCCCACTTGCAATCAATGCATCTATATGTTGCCTTGGTTGTCAAACAATATATGATGTGGAAGCCTGATGGTAGTCTAGACTGCTTTTGCCTCCGGAATGGCCATTCATTAAAGCACTGTCAGCTCAGTGGCATTCTTGTGACAGCTGTAGAAAATAAATTAGGACTTCCAAAGCAACTTTATGCTGCACATTCCTTTAGAATTGGAAGGGCTATTAATTTGGCAGCTAAGGGTATTCTAGTATAGCCATAAAAGAACTTGGTTGATGGAAAACTGGGGCGGTAATATAGTACATACTTTTTTTTAAATTGTCTGTTACAGATATATTGATTATCGGTGATTCCCTGGTTTCACACCTTGCTGACAGTGTATCAGCTCTCAGACCTCCAGCTAATGCAGTGATTGTTAGCAAAAATTTTTATTAGGGTTCAGCGGTGCACTGGGATCACTACGACACCGAGCTCCAATGGTTGCTGCAGTTTCATTCAACCCTTGTGATGATAATTATTCACCCGGGGGCAACAACCTTGTTGAGTGGTCCCAAAGCAAACTTCTTAAAGACTTTTAAAAGCTAATTTGCATACATGGCTTCTATCTATCCCGAAGCCCAAACGGTATGATCAGACATCCTCCCTAATTGTCAGTCGTGGCTGGGGGCGGACAACACTCATGAAGGGCTTAAAAAGCTGGATCAAAGGAGGCGTATAAACCAATCGGGTAGACAGCCTGCTTTAATTGTAGTGACCGAACAATCAAGCATGTGCTCGATTTCAATACCACAGGGCTATTTAAGACGGATAGGGTTCATCTCACTGCTGTGGGCAATATCATATTTTTAAATACATTTGAGGAAGTAGTCAATCAATTTGTTACAGACCCTTCTTCCCAAATGTAAAATCCTAATATGTAGTTAGAATAACAGGACAAGGATAAAAAGGCTATATTCATAAAAATGTTGACTTGCTGAATTGGGGGACAAATTTATGTTGGGCATCATAAATTTGCTGTGGCGGAATTCAGCATTCGATAGGGGGGACGCTTTGCTTAGACAGCTGTTTGGTTGTAATGAAACTTTACGCCTTGAGCCTAGATTCCAAATACTGGTTGCTGGGAGCAAGGCTGAAGTTTGTTTCTTTCAGGACTTCTACTTGGACTGGGTGGCATCTCCTTCATGGAAGTGGTCCGCCATAACCTGAAGATTTGTTCTTGAGCCTAGATTCCGGGTACTGGTTGCTGGGAGCAGAGCTGAGGCTTGTTTCTTTCAGAACTTCTTGAACTGGGTGGCGTCTCCTTCATGGAAATGGTTCGCCATAGCCTGAGGATGTGTTCCCCCCAGGGTCATACTAAAAATTTCTAAATTGCAAGTCATAAGTAAGGTTCGCACGTGCAGCCGGGGCTATTTGAATATATGTAATATGGGATGGATTACATGGTATGCATTGCATAATGCAGAAGATGGTATGGAATGCGTGTCATGGAATGCATTTTGGAGTGCACATTACGGAGTGCTCACTGTCAAGATTAGTTGGAGTGCATAAATTGGAGTGCACAAGAGTTGGGATAGAGTGGAGCGTACAAATAGGATGTGCGCAATATCTGGATTTTTACATAATTTGGAGCGTACAGTCAGGATGTGCGCAATATTTAGAATGCTAAAAAATTGTAAAGCATACAAACAAGATGTATGCAATATTTGGAATACTTGGAGCGTACAAATAGGATGTGCGCAATATTTGGATTGTTACAAAATTTGGAGCGTACAAACAGGATGTGCGCAATATTTGGAATGTTAAAAAATTGTGGAGCGTACAAACAGGATGTACGCAATATTTGGAATACTCTGTTACAAAATTTGGAGCGTACTATAGGAAGTGCGCAATTTTTGGAATGTTACAAAATCTTGGAGCACACATTTGGAGTGTGCGCATATTTTGGAATACTCAAAATTCAAAATTGGACTGCACAATATTTTGAGTGCAAACAAATTAATAATTTGTGCCCGTTTTCGTGCGAGCAAGGTTATATGCTGTCACTGCGTCCCCCCTTCGACCTGAATCTACTCGGTGTCCATATACTGCCAATAATGTTTTATTAACTATGTGAAAAAGGAGATAAATAAAAGTAGTTGTATCTATATATATTTTGTTGTATGAGTGAGCATCCTTAATAAATGTCAATGTCACATCTACTACTTCCACCACTACTACTAATAGCAATAGTCACATAAAGATTTCTACTCAATTGAGATAAACATAAAAAATAACAAAACATTAATACCACTACTACTACTAATATTAATAATAATAACAATAAATAAACCTGTGAATATTACTGCTACTACTACTATTACTTATAATAATAATAATAATAATAATAATAATAATAATAACAACAATAACAATAACTAATAACAATAGTAACATAAATATTTCTACTTCATTGAAATAAATAATGAAATAAAAACTACTACAATTACGAATTACAGCCAAGCATGCTAGAGGTTTAAAATTAGACAGTGCAGTACCAGACTGAAATGTTTATCCTAGTAAAGGTATACACATCTGTTCATTTTGTACCAGAAACCCCAAAACGGGCAGTTGGCAAACAGTGCAGGCCCAGATCAGACGCCACAGAAAGGGGCGTCTGTTCAGGGCCTACACTGTTTTCAAAAAGTTAAGCCATTTTGCGAATGGAGTTTGAAGGGGCACAACCTGTCACCCTTGAACTTTGAGGTGGACTCGGGCTATATGTAGGGAGAAAGATTCATTTGGTACGAACCTTTTTTGTACCAAATGGAATCTTCCTCCTTATATGTACCAGGGCTCCATTTCAAGGTTTAAGGGTGTCGGGGTGTGTTTTCATCAAGGTATATTTGGGGAATGACTGAACTTTTAGCAAACAGTGGAGGCCCTGATCAGACGCCCCATTCTGCGGCGTCTGATCTGGGCCTGCACTGTTTGCAAAAGTGAAATTTTCATGAATGAATATTCAGTTGCCATATGCTTAGGCAATTAGTGAGGCTTATCAGTGTGAACCTGAGATTTATTGAAGTTCATTTTAACAAATGAAAATAAACAGAGCTGTTGTTCTGGAGAGGCTAAAATGTCCATACCTGGATTTTCGGGGCACTTAAATCCAGGAGTATAACCTGAAATTCATTAACCCTTATCCCGCTGAACATGACAAATCCTAACTTTGCAAACAGCATAGATCCTGATCAGATGGTTAATGATTGTTTGATTTGAGGTTTAACGTCCCCGTCAACACTGTAAAGGTCATTTTGGAGACCTTGCTTCCAATTTTGTGGGACTTTTACCCGACAATGAGATTAAATGACATCTCAAGCCCTGTCGCCCAATGAAACCAATAGGGTTTATTAGCATGGCACCACAGTTCCTGTACAGGCTTAGATCCTCTAAGCAGTTTACCAGTACTAGTGTGCGGGCCGGATTCAGCTCTGCGTGGAAACATCATGCAGCCCATATATTTCTTCAAGCCCCTATGGGCGGGGGCTGTTTCATCTGGTCAGGATCTACACTGTTTTTCATCCAATTTCTGAATTGAATGAATACATAACCTTTAACGATTTGAATGGCTGATATCCAGAAATGGGTATGGTAAAATTAATTTATTCAGCGGGATAAGGGCTAACAATGATCATTTTGAAATTATGGGATATAACCTGTCATTCTTCATTTTTTTTTTTTTGCCATGCCATTTGCATCAGCATGATGAAAATAAATAAATAAATAAAAAAAAAAAAAAACAGATAACAAATTAAGTAACATATTCATTCACCTGTTCTAATCCATATATGTACTACTGTATAACTGTTAAGACTTCTAGTCAACTAGAAGTTAACTATAGTTAACTCCCTAGTTAACAAAAGCGGGAAATGGAGTTGACTAGGAGTTAACTCCATGTCTGAATGTAGTTGACTTGGAGTCAACTAGGGTGTCAAGAATCGTCTGAATGGTACTGTATGTGTCAAAGTTTGACCTAGACACAAAGACGGTCAAGGTCAACCCAGGGTCACCATTTTAGCAATTTATGATGAGCCTACGTCCCAGATGCTATTTATAAAGTTTCATGGAAATCTGCCCAGTGGTTCTGGAGAAGACTATTTTTGAATGTTTTTTACCATATATGGCTTGGCGGCCATTTTGGTCATGTGACCTGGACCCCATGAGCAAATTTTGGTTTCTTCCATCCCATAGAGGCCCCATATGAAATTTGACTTCAATCGGCCCAACGGTTTCCGAGGAGAAGCAGTTCGAAAATTTTCACATTTTTCGCCTCGGCGAGGTTATACTAAATGGAATGTAATATTTCGCAAGTTGATTGGTTAGATCTCATTGATATCTATCAGTTTGCCAAAAATTGTTTAAATATTCCAAGCTTTTAAGTCACTATCACCAATTTTCACAAACGGGTTACAGACGGACAGACAAACAGACCATATATGGCTTGGCGGCCATTTTGGTCATGTGACCTGGACCACATGAGCAAATTTTGGTTTCCCCCATCCGATAGAGGCTTCATATGAAATTTGACTCCAATCGGCCCAACGGTTTCCGAGGAGAAGCAGTTCGAAAATTTTCACATGTTTCGCCTCGGCGAGGCTATACTAAATGGAATGTTATATTTCGCAAGTTCATTGGTTAGATTTTATTGATATCTGTCAGTATGCCAAAATTGTTTAAATATTCGTAGCGGTTAAGTCACTATCACCAATTTTCACAAACGGGTTACGGACGGACAGACAGACTGACAGACTGACAGAATGACACGGTGATTTGAGGGCACCCTTAGAAATCAACCGACTTCAGTCGGTCGCTTTTTCTGCGGGTCGTGCAATAGGCCGTCTGTCATTACTGGCAATGACCAATCTTAAACATATTTGAGAAATGTTACTGTTTGTGTGTTCTAAGATGGCTGATAAGACCGATTATAGCTCTGAACTGTCTGTTGCAGATAGAGCGAAATAGAAGTGGAGGCAATGATCAGGAATCGATACCATCAACCCACAGTTCCCATCAGAGACACCAAAGGGAAAGATACACAAACATGAAACAACAGACCCTAATGGAAACACCAGCAGCGAAAAGCAAAAGAACAGCCACTTTCCAACAAAATGGGCAACAGGCTATCCAAAATTAAATAACACAAGCGACACAAACACTCAAAGACAAACCATAACAAAAACAAACCGCGACAGAAGAACGGTCAGCGGAAACGAACTCCACCGGGGAAGGGGGGGGGGGGGGGGGGGGCAAATCGATTTCACGTGGTCACAATCCTCGCCCTTACTTCCGTCGCGATTTAGACAAATAATTTGTTAAGTCCGCATGAAGGCTGCTCTGTTCGTGGTGTCTTAGCTCTGGCTTTGTGCTGTGCACGTTTCTGCTCACCTTAGCTTCACTGTTTCTTTTTGCCTCGTATTCACTGACACTCCTGATGAGACCATGCCACTTTGCTCTGTCCTGTGCAGTTTGTTTCGTCGACTCTGCTGGAATGTTGAAGTCCCTGAGGGAGGCTTTTAGGCTGTCCTTGTAGCACCTCTTCTGACCGCCTTGGGAGCTTTTACACATTTCTTGTTTTCCGTACATAATTTTCTTTGGCAAACGTTCCTCAGGCATTCTGGTAACATGGCCTGTTCATCTTATCTATGCTAATTTCAGAAGAGTATGTACACTTTGCATCCCTGCCCTGTTCAGGACTTGCGTGTCTGGAATCCTGTCTTGCCACTTAATATTTAAGAGTTCTCTAAGACAGCTTGTATGGACGTGATTTCGTCTTTTGGCGTGCCGTTGGTAAACGGTCCATGTTTCACATGCATACAATAGTGTTGGCAGCACCAAAGCTCTGTCGTAATGTATGTAACGAGGCTCCTGTGTCGCTGCAACGTCATCGCGCTGCAAGGCTTGACTTGACGCTGCCCCGGTGGCGTGTGCCTGGTGGGGATGAGTTATACTCTTACTCTATATGTAGTGTATTTTAAATTGTGGTATCAACTGTATTTATTGATGAACATTGACGTATACAGTTCTTCTCGGAAAGGACTAAAATAGGCTATGCCTACGCCTAATCCAATGGTACATATATGCACAGGTACTCTTCTGTGTGTATGTTTGTAACCATGAATTTTCTAATAAATAAAAACAGCTCTGTAGACTTCCAGCTTTGTGTTCACTTTAATCCCAGACTCTACCACGTAGTCAGCCAAATGCTGCACTAGCTCTCAATCCTGGCATTGACGTTATCATCAATGCGCACGGCTCTTGACAGTGTGCTCCTAAGGTAGGTGAACCTGTTTACTTGCAATCTTTGACCATTCATTGTGGTGACGGGCTATTTGTAAGGCTTGCTACATGCTGGCTGACTACCTCAGTCTTTTGTATGCTGATTGTGACATCATAGCTATCACAGGAGTCAGGTACTTGATCTATAGTATTTTTGCATCTTCTCTTCTGTTGGAGCACCTTTTGCCATGTCATCAGCAAAGAGGAACTCATCTAGAACCTCTGTCTGCACCTTAGATTTGGCTTGCAACCTTCTGAGATTGAAAAGCTTCCCATCAAAGCGATAACTAATAGTAATGCCAGTGTCACCATCTCGGAAAGCATCTGTGAGCATTGCAGAAAAAAATCATGCTGAAAAGTGTTGGGGCTAACACACAGCCTTGCTTGACTCCGTTTGTTACAGGGAATGGATCTGAAAACTCACCATCATTTTGAACCCATGCAAGCATACCATTGTGGAACTGTCTCGCCATTGTTATTAACTTGATTGGACAACAAACTTCACCATGATCTTCCAAAGGCCCTCACGACTGACTATGTCAAACGATTCGGTGTGGTCAACAAACAACAAAGGTCTTGTATAGGTCCATGTTCTGTTCCTGGCATTTCTCTTGCAGCTGCCTTGCTATGAAGATCATGTCAATTGGTTCTCTGTCTTTCCTAAACCCACACTGGTAGAAGCCCTGACTGTTCAAGATGTTCATTCATTCGGTTAAGTAGGACTCTAGCAAAGACTTTCCCAGCAATTGACAATAAAAAGATACCACGGTATTTGTCACAGATCTGAATGTTACATGTGGGTTTTACGGCATCTCGCAAACCCCAATGCTGACAAGACAACCGTGCGTGATTTCTGACAGGTATACGGGCAGCTGTGGGGTAAGGCACAAGAAGGATATCAAATGAATGACATGAATTATTTACAGTATCTATATACAACAATACTAACACAAAACATCACATTTATTTGCTTCTATAGCCCACTCACGACGTCCGTCCCGAAAGCAAAACAATGTTCTGAGCTCGTACCGGGGAGACGTGAATGTCTACAGAAGCAAATAACAAAAACAACAATAAAATAAGAAAAAGAAACACAGAACGCGACTGGCCAGATTAAACGTTCACTTAGGGTGAACCACTTCTCGCGCACTGCTTTAAACTAGTACGTCGTGCTGTCGACCTCAAGTTGACTTATATTAATTATCGATTCGTATTCATACGAACTTAAGTCCCGGTAACTACTTCATTGAATCGATTGTAGGTTGTTTTGAACAACCTGTCTAATATGGTCTCGACGGTCTGTTATTGGGTCTGTCCACCCTTGCTGGACACTAAACCGACAGCGTCGCACCAATACCTGCTCCTATCTGGCAGGAAGCAGCAGGTCACCATACATCATTCATCATTGTGCCTGCAAATTATTCCCCCCCCGGAAACGTAAGAATATGTTCATGCATATACCGTTATTGCGCATGCGCCGACCAGACACACAGGCTGATCAGTGCATGCGACAAATAACTGCACAGCAGAACTCAACTGGACTGTGCATCAAATTATCAGCACCAAGCGCTTGACACAAGATTACTCGAAGATTATGTTTCCTTACTGAGCACTACGGAAATCAATTAACGCTCTCTACTACTGAGCATAATACCCATCAAATTCATGCTCACTACATTAGCACAGGTTAGAGGCAATTGAACAGACCACGTCTTTGCGCTACCTGCTATATTGGTCACCCGCCAATTACAGGAAACATAAACTATTTCATACCCTTCTCCGCGACACGCCCCACAAATATAGCTATTCACAAATTCATTACATTAACAACAGCTAGAAACTAAAAACAGGAAGATTTTCATCTATTCTCCACAACATTTGTTAGTTTCTCATAAGGACCAACACTGTTTGTCGTAAATTCTCTCTGTATTTGGTAGGCACCACGTCAAAACCGTCCTCGTGACGCTGATGACGCAGCTGACGTCATCCACGCCGCTCAGGCCGTTATAACGCGTGGCGACCAAACACTCTCACTTATCATTATCACATTCCTTTTATGTACATACATGTACAAACCGAGTTCTCAAACAAAAATGGCATCATTACAAAATGAACTCGTAATTCTTCTTGAACAAAATTATTTCTACTCAACATGAAAGTGCTTGTAAAATCAAATTCATCACGGTTCATCATCACGGATAACCCGACAGGCTCTTGTAAGAGTTTGCCCTGATGATGAAGATATGGTGAAACCCGTCTTAATTTTACGTCCCATCTACACCTAATATCATATAGAGACGGGACCACGGTTTTCTAACCACTGCTAGTCAAAAGTTATGGATCAAACAAGTGACCCGACGTTTATTAATTATATTCTACAAAAGGGGTCTAAAAGCTAAAAAGAATCTAGAATGAGCGGGTGTCCAAACTTTACGTCTCACCAACATCTAAGGTCAGAATGAGACAGGACCTTGCTATAAAGACTGTTGGAGAAGCCTGGAATCGATCCTGCGACCTCTAGCTGGCAAAGCTAGTAGCCTAATCACTACACCACAGAGGCTTCAAAAGTGAATCCAGAAAAGGCTTCAGAAAGTTGGGGAATACTAGAAGTAAACCCCTCGAAAACCTACAAGCATGTTCATACAAAAAATAATATTGAACATAAATTTACCATTCTATATTCATTTTCTGTCCCGCCACTATGTTGTGTGCATTTATTCACACTTGACCTGCTGCTGAATAATGTTCGGTTTTCAGGGTTTTCTATATCTATGAATACTACCGGAAAAGCATGCATACTCATGTTAGCTCGCTAAAATCGTGGCAAAGTGAAGATACCGTCCACAATCATAGCCATATAGCAAAAATCGAGTAGATAATTGATTTTGCATTAAAATAGTATTTCCCCTAGGGAAAAAAATGATGAAACTTCCCTATAAAGCAATGCTATAACTCCCGTCAAAACGAACACACACAACATCGTGACTGGAATGAAAATTATATATGGCACAATTTGGCGGTTGGCGACTTTTAGGCAAATTTTATAGAAATCAGCCTTATAGCGGCCATCTGTATGGTAAAATAATCTCCACAAACCACTCATGCATACATCGTATGATATGTGCATGACTTGTGCATGGAGCAGCACATTTTGCCTACCGTATTTCACCTAAAATATTTCACTCGAACCGCCTTGCCAGATACCTACTAAAATAATTTCGATGTGCATAAGCACCAGAGAAGTTTCCTATTCCATCCCGTAACACTGAAGGTTCCCTTTCCCGTTGAATATGTGGATAATTGACGCATTCGTGAATTCTTGAGAGATGGCTTCTTGTCTCCACATAATGTGAAATAACTCTGTCAACTTCTTTGCAGCTGGAGTACCTCCTGCTTTGACCATCTCAGCAGGTATTGCATCTGGTCTTGGAGCCTTGCCAGATGTCAAAAGTTTTACTGCTTTCACTGTTTTAGTAACGGTGGGGAACTTGTCAAGCAGCAGATTACATTCAACTTGTGGTAGTCTGTTGATAGCATCATCATTGACAGAGGATGGCCGATTAAGAACACTATCAAAGTGCTCAGCCCATCTTTTCAAGCTAGCCTCTTTGTCAGTCAGACGACTGGTTCCATCTGCACTGAGGAGAGGAGGGGAGTGCAACCAAACATAGGTAATGGGTATTTGTTAGAACCGCCTCATTGAGGCGATTCTAACGAGTAAACACAACCAATATCTTGTAGACGAATTGAGAAAAAACGATCACCCCTGTAAATCTCAGATTTTGCCGATACAAAGTGACATTCACACGGGATTTGTTGCTATGATATAAACGCACACTTGTGGTTTATATTTCACGCTATTTTAGTATACGTGGCTTGTTTATATACCAAATCCAATCTAGGAAACAAATCTTGTCTGAGACTCCCCAGCGTGTCACATATGAATATTTGATCGCAGTAAAACAGTACAAGGCTCAAATCAGTTTATGCTTTCGCGCATTGCAAGACCCATAAGGTCCCAACGACACTGGCAGTTTTCATGCCGACTGCAAATATTTGTCTTAATCGCGAAGTAAGGGCGAGGATTGTGGCCACGTAAAATCGATTTTAGCAACCCCCCCCCCCCCCCCCCCCAGTGGAATTCGTTTCCGCTTACCGTTCCAGGGCGGTTCTTTTGTCGTGATTTATTTTGTTATGGTATGTCTTTGGGTGTTTGTGTAGCTTTTTTTTATTTTGGATAGCCTATTGGCGATTTTGTGGGAAAGTAACTGTCCTTTTGGCTTTCCGCTATTGGTGTTTCCATTAGGATATGTTGTTTCATGTTTATTTTTCCTTCCCCTTGGTGTCTCTGTTGGGAGCTGTGGGTTAATTGTATCGATTCCTGATCATTGCCATCACTTCTACTTTAATGGGGCAGGGGCTTAAGCTCAGGCCATTACGAAAATACGCCTTTTTAAATACATTGTATACTTTACCGCCAAAAAAAAACTAAAATTATTAGATGAAAAATTGTGATATTTTTTTCTTATTTCTGCTCAAAATCTGGATTGTGGGTACTCGTTAGAACCGCATCAGCTAGGCGGTTCTAACGAATACCGACAATCTATATTTTAGAGCAGAAATAAAAAAAAATAATGTTTACTCATGTGAACCCCAGTTTTACTACATAAACGTGGGGTTCAATGGGATCAAACTTATATAGGCGTGTTTTCATGATGCGCATTAAGAGCTGTAATTGTACTTTTTGTCCTTAGTCCTGACATATTTGAATCGAGATTAAAGAAAATCCCGTGTCTAGAACTGTGTCATTTAAACAAGGACACGTACTGGGTCACCGACAAAGTAGAAGTAAAACAAAGATCAGGAATCGATACAATTAACTTACTAAACCCATCAAAGACACCAAAGGGAAAGAAACACAAACATGAGGCGACCAGACCATAATCGAAACCTAAACAAAGGAAGACCAAAAGGACAGTTACTTTCCCACAAAATGGTCAAATGACCATCCAAAACAAAAAGACACAAGTGATACACACAGTAAGTAACAAACAACAACATAAATAAACCGCCACAGAAGAACCGCCTTGGAACGGTCAGTGGAAAGACTTCCACTTGGGGCTTAAATCGATTTTACATGGCCATAATTCTCGCCCTTACCTCTATCGCGGTATACACTAATTTTGTTTAGTCCGCATGAAGGCTTCCATTTGGACCCCATTTTGATTTATATCAGTCTTTGAATCGACTGCCGATTTGAAATTTGCAAAATTGCAGTATGTTTCCTCTGGCTTTCTTTGCCGGATCATTACAGGGTCACTGATGAGGCTTTATTAGCCGAAACTACGTAGTATGACCCATTTTCTTTCTTATGAATGTTTTCATTGCTCTTAAAGGAACTCATTTTTGATTTTTATTTGCCTTCACTGCAGCTGGTGTTGTGCCGTGTGGCGGCCGTAAAACGTCTCCCCGTACATCAACCATAGTGCAGTTTATATTTTACTTTTGGTCCTTTGAGATCGGCGTGAATATTCTGAGAAATCAGAAATAAATTATTGGTTTAGACTCATATTCTAGACAGGCTTTTAATTATTTGGACCCCATTTTGATTTATATCAGTCTTTGAATCGACTGCCTATTTGAAATTTGCAAAATTGCAGTATGTTTCCTCTGGCTTTCTTTGCCGGATCATTTCAGGGTCACTGATGAGGCTTTATTAGCCGAAACTACGTAGTATGACCTATTTTCTTTCTTATGAATGTGTCCATTGCTCTTAAAGGAACTCATTTTTGATTTTTATTTGCCTTACTCATCAGTGTAACATCTCCGAGAACGTACAAATAAAAAAACTACAGAGATGAAACAAGGTTGAGGACTCGACAGCACACAACAACAGAATTGCTGGAGCAAAAGAAAACCAACAGTTAGACTCCGAGGGGCCCGACCAAAGACGCTAAAGAATAAAGAATACTAAAATAAAATAAAATTCCATTTATGTTTTTACGCTGGAACCGTCGTATAATCTAAGGCCCGAACCGTTGGTGTGCAATCAAAGAGGGAAGCACAGTTGCCAACCGTGATTGGTTTAACACCATGCATGCAGTCTATTTTATAACATTTATGTTGTACCCAAGCTTTATATATCGACGAACGATTTCACGAAATTGGGTACTAAAGTCATTACGGGCATGTATTTTTCTAAATTTATATACTAAGTCACCATAGAATTCGGGTTCCGATAGGCCTTGTTGCAGAAATGTATTAAGTCCACCATTGAATTTTGAAACCAAATCAGAATGACGTCTTTAAAACTTAGAAAAGGCTTTACATAGTTTATGAAACCGATACCCCTGATTAAGAAGTTTAGCGGTTAATAATTTATTACGAGTGTTGAAGTCGGATACATGACTAGACACTCTAGCGAATCAAATTAACTGCGAAATATAAACCCCGTACGATGTCGCACGAGGAACATCACCGTCCAAAAAAGGAAAATTTACAATCTTTAAATCAAAATCATCACGTTTATCATAAATTTTGCAAGAAACAAATCCATCTACAGTAGATATTTGTAAATCCAAAATGGGGGCCTCGGTATCAGAGGAATTTGCCTGGTTTAACTGAAGTTCTAGGGGATAAATCTGACTGATCGAACCACCAAAGTAAGTATTGTCAGTATTTAATAAATCATCTAAATATTTAGAAGCAGAACTAAAAGCTTCAATAATTTCAGATTGGTTATCAATGGAAAGCGACAACATGAAGTCTCTTTCATTACAATAAAAGAACAGATCAGCCACAAGAGGTGCACAATTCGTACCCATCGGAATACCCACATTTTTTCTAAATAACTTACTGAATCAGATTAGTCTACGCATTGGCAGTCAAATGCTTAGGTTTTTAAGATTGCTTGGGCCCATGATGCCCGTGTGAGTTGTGAGGGCTGGGAATGCGACGTTTGGGAATAAATTAGCTGCTCTGGATGGTCATTCGGTCATCGTATTATTTTGTTGCCCCGGATGTCCTATGTTATCAGCATTAATTTGTCTAGGTGAAAGTTCCATTTTCCGCCACCCACGCAGAACTGGAAAGATAAATAATGGTTTTTGTTGTGTTTAGTTTGAAATTCGTCACGTAAACAGGTCCACGGATACTCGTTATACCTGCTCCTAGAGGCGGTTCACATTCTTATAACATGCTCGTTAGTCAAAATAATTTCATTCATAGATGTAGAAATAAAATTTTTGGGCATTGTCTTTATTCCTTTCTCAGCATACATGGATGACGGGCACACTCGCGGTAAAAAGGGGCGGCGGGATCTCGGTAGCTCAGTCGGATGCGCGTCTAACTGGTGATCAGGAGGACGCGGGTTCGATACCTTCCGGGTCGGCAACATTCTTTCATGGAGATTTGTCATGAAATCTTTTCTACAGTCATTTTCTCCCTTCCGCTGATTCAAGAAGGACAGTTATCAGTGTCTGGCGAAAGAATGTGCACTGTATTGGTTAACCGCTTATGTATAAGCTTGCCAATGAAAAGTGTGGACAGGTAAACTGACCGGCTCAAACATGACCTAAAACAGTGTTGACTGGGCCGTTAAACCCCCAAACAAACAAACACTCAAAAACGGTATATGGGTTACATACCGAAATGTTCGTACGTTGTATATTTCATTATTATTATTATTTCGGTTTTATGCCCCTTTCAAAGTTATTAGCTCACCTGAGCCGAAGGCTGCGGGGGAGATATTGTGATCAGTCACCGCCCTACGTCGTCGTCGTCCGTCCGTCCGTCCGTCCGTCCGTCCGTCCTTGATGTCCGTCCGTCCACAATTCCTTTAAACGAATCTCCTCCTACACCACTGAACAGATTTTGACCAAACTTGGCAGAAATTATCTTCAGGTAGTCCTCTCAAAGAATTGTTCAAAAATATCAATTCCATGCAGAAGTCTGGTTGCCATGGCAACAAAAAGGGGGAAATAAAAAAAACTTCTTGTCTGTAACCAGAAGGCCCAGGTCTTTGATATTTGGTATGACGCTTCATCTAGTTGACCTCTACAAAGATTGCTCAAATTATTGGCCTGGACCGAAAAATGCCCCAACACCAGGGCCTACAAGTTCGTGAAATGAACAACCCCTTACACCCAACTTTGTATAGAGAAAACTGGGGTTTACGGGGAAAAATTATTTTTCTTATTTTTACTCAAAGACATAGGTTGTTCGGTAACTCGTTAGAACCGCCTCACTGAGGCGGTACCTCCTCATTTAGGCGGTACTCACGAGCACCCACAACCTATGTTTGCAGTATAAAAACGAAAAATATCATGGATTTTCATCCGAAATGTAGCCATTTTGGAGATTTGAAAAAAATGCACTATGTCGCACGGGTGTGTTATCGTAATACCATAGGATTTAGGAGGCCTCCATGCGGACTGAACTAATTATTTGTCTAAATCGCGACTGAAGTAAGGGCGAGGATTGTGGCCACGTAAAATCGATTTAAGCCCCATCCCCCACAGTGGAATTCGTTGTTTCACTGACCGTTCCAAGGCGGTTCTTCTGTCGCGGTTTATTTTTGTTATTGATTGTCTTTGAGTATTTGTATCGCTTATAATAGTTTGTTTAGGATAGCCAATTGGCCATTTTGTGAGAAAGTAACTGTCCTTTTGGCTTTCCGCTATTTATATTTCCATTAGGGTTTGTTGTTTCATGTTTGTGTTTCCTTCCCTTTGGTGTCTCTGATGGGAGCTGTGGGTTAATTGTATCGATTTCCGATCATTGCCTGCACTTCTATTTTTAGCTCACCTGAGCCGAAGGCTCCGGGGGATCTATTGTGATCGCTCACCGTCCGTCTTCGTCGTCGTCCGTGTGTCCGTCCGTCCGTCCACAATTCCTTTAAACGACATCTCATAAACCACTGAACAGATTTCGACCAGACTTGGCAGAAATGATCTTTGGGTGGTCCTCTCTCACAGTTATTCAAAAGTTTGCATTCCATGCAGAACTCTGGTTGCCATGGCAACAAAAAGGGGGAAATAAAAAAACTTTGAAAATCTTCTTGTCTGAAACCAGAAGGCCCAGGTCTTTGCTATTTGGTATGACGCTTCATCTAGTTGACCTCTACAAAGATTGCTCAAATTATTGCCCTGGGCCGAAAAATGACCCAACACCAGGGCCTACAAGTTCGTGAAATGAACAACCCCTTACACCCAACTTTGTATAGAGAAAGCTGGGGTTTACGGGGAAAAATTATTTTTCTTATTTTTACTCAAAGACAAAGGTTGTTTGGTAACTCGTTAGAACCGCCTCACTGAGGCGGTACCTCCTCATTGAGGCGGTACTAACGAGCACCCACAACCTATGTTTGCAGTATAAAAACGAAAAATATCATGGATTTTCATCCGAAAAGTAGCCATTTTGGAGATTTGAAAAAATGCACTATGTCGCACGGGTGTGTTATCGTAATACCATAGGATTTAGGAGGCCTCCATGCGGACTGAACTAATTATTTGTCTAAATCGCGACTGAAGTAAGGGCGAGGATTGTGGCCACGTAAAATCGATTTAAGCCCCATCCCCCGCAGTGGAATTCGTTGTTTCACTGACCGTTCCAAGGCGGTTCTTCTGTCGCGGTTTATTTTTGTTATTGATTGTCTTTGAGTATTTGTATCGCTTATAATAGTTTGTTTAGGATAGCCAATTGGCCATTTTGTGAGAAAGTAACTGTCCTTTTGGCTTTCCGCTATTGATATTTCCATTAGGGTTTGTTGTTTCATGTTTGTGTTTCCTTCCCTTTGGTGTCTCTGATGGGAGCTGTGGGTTAATTGTATCGATTTCCGATCATTGCCTGCACTTCTATTTTTAGCTCACCTGAGCCGAAGGCTCCGGGGGATCTATTGTGATCGCTCACCGTCCGTCTTCGTCGTCGTCCGTGTGTCCGTCCGTCCGTCCACAATTCCTTTAAACGACATCTCATAAACCACTGAACAGATTTCGACCAGACTTGGCAGAAATGATCTTTGGGTGGTCCTCTCTCACAGTTATTCAAAAGTTTGCATTCCATGCAGAACTCTGGTTGCAATGGCAACGAAAAGGAGAAAATAAGAAACAAAAATGTTTAAAAATCTTCTTGTCTGAAACCAGAAGTCCTAGGGGTCAACTGGTTCTACATAGGCTTAAAGAAGGAAACCTTTAAAAATCTTCTTGTCTGAAACCAGAATGCCAATGTCTTTTATGTTTGGTATGGAGCTTCATCTGGTAAACCGCTACCTAGATTGTTAAAATTAAAGCCCTGGGGCTTAAAATGCCACTGCGCCGGGGCCCACTGGTTTGACATAGGCTTATAAAGGGAAAACCTTTAAAAATCGTTTTGTCTGAAACCTGAATGCATAGTTCTTTGATATTTGGTTTGAAGTTCCATCTAGTGGACCGCTTCCAGGATTACTCAAATTATAGCCCCGAGGCCAAAATGCCCCCGCACCGGGACACACTGGTTTAACATAGGCTTATATAGAGAAACATTTAAAAATCTTCTTGTCTGAAACCAGAATGCCCATGTCTTTGATATTTGATATGAAGCTTCATCTAGTGGACCTCTACCAAGATTGTTCAAATTATAGCCCGTGAGTCAAAAATGCCCCCGCGCCGGGGCCCACTGGTGTTAAATACTCCATATATTCCGGTTCCGTGGTTTATTCCTTGCTTTCAAAGGATAACCCTTCCTAGAACTTATATAGAAAAAACTTTTAAAAATCTTCTTGTCTGAAACCAGAAGGCCCAGGTCTTTGATATTTGGTATGAAGCTTCATCTAGTGGACCTATACCAAGATTTTTAAATTATAGCCCTGGTACCAAAAAGCACCCTCCCCCCTCCCGCGCTGGGGCCCATAGGTTTTACATAGGCTTATATAGGGAACTCCTAAAAAAATCTTCTTGTCTGAAACCAGATGGCCCAGGTCTTTGATATTTGGTATGAATCTTCATCTAGTGGACCACTAACAAGATTGTTCAAATTATAGCCCTGAGGCCACACCCCGACCCCCGCCGGGGCCCGTGGTTTATACATGGTTTTTAGGGAAAACCTTTTAAAATCCTCTTGTGTGAAATCAGAAGGCCCAGGTCTTAGATACATGGTAGGAAGCTTCATCTAGTGGATCTTTACCAAGATAGTTCAAATTATAGCCCTGGTGCCCAAATTGTCCCACGCAGGGTTCTAACGAGATTGTTCAAATTATAGACCTGGGGCCAAAAACTGCCTTACCTTGGGAACCACATGTATATCTCTAAGCTCAGGTGAGCGATAGAGGACCATCATGGTCCTCTTGTATATAGGGAAAACCTTTAAAAATCGTCTTGTCTGAAACCAGAAAGCTCAGGTCTTCGATATTTGTTATTAAGCTGCATCTAGTGGACCACTACCAAGATTGTTCAAATTATAGCCCTTGGCCAAAATGCCACCGCACCAAGGTCTACTAGTTTTACATAAACTTAGGTCTATATAGGTGAAATCTTTAAAAAATCTTCTTTTCTGAAATCAGAAGGCCCAGGTCTCTAATTTTTTATATGAAGCTTCATCTAGTGGACCTCTACCAAGATTGTTCAAATTATAGCCCTGTGGCCAAAAATAACCCTTTCTAGATCTTATATACTAGGATAAATCTTTAAAAAATTTCTTGTCTGAAACTAGAAGGCCCATGTCTTTGATATTTGGTATGAAGCTTCATCTATTGGACCTTTACGAAGATTTTTAAATTATAGCCCCAGTGCCAACCCCCCCCCCCCCCCCCACCGCGCTGGGGCCCACTGGTTTTACATAGGCTTATATAGGGAAAACTTTTAAAAATCTTCTTGTCTGAAACCAGAAAGCCAAGGTCTGGCCGCTTCATGTTTGTGTTTCTTTCCCTTTGGTGTCTTTGATGGGTGGAGTAAGTTAATTGTATCGATTCCTGATTTTTGTTTTACTTCTACTCTGATATTTGGTATGGAGCTGCATCTAGTGGACCTCTACCAAGATTGTTCAAATTATAGCCCTGGGTCTAAAAATGCCCCCGCACCAGAGGCTACTGGTTTAACATAGACTTATATAATATAATGAAAACCTTTAAAAAATTTCTTGTCTGAAGCCAGAAAGCCCAGGTCTTTGATATTTTTATGAAGCTTCATCTAGTGGACATCTTCTAAGATTGTTCGAATTATAGCCCTAGAGCCAAAAATGCCCCCGCACCAGTTCCTACTGGTTTTACATAGGCTTATATAGGGTAAACATTTTAAATCTTCTTGTCTGGAACCAGAACGCTCAGGTCTTTGATATTTGTTATTAAGCTGCATCTAGTGGACCTCCACCAAGATTATTCAAATTATAGCGCTTGGGCCAAAAATGCCCCGAACATGGGCCTAATGATTTTACATAGACTTAGACCTATATAAGTAAAATCTTTAAAAAATCCTCTTTTCTGAAACCAGAAGGCCCAGGTCTCTGATATTTGATATGAAGCTTCATCTAGTGGACCTCTACCCAGATTGTTCAAATTACAGCCCTGTGGCCAAAAATACCCCCCCCCCCCCCCCACACACACACACACACACACACACGCATCAGGGCCCCCTGGTTTTACATTGGCATATATAGGAAAAACGTTTTTAAAAATCTTCAGATCTGCTTGTTTGAAGGCCCAGGTCTTTGATAATTGGTATGGAGCTTCATCTAGTGGACATCTACCACGAGTGTTCAAATCATATCCCCGGGGGCCAAAATTCACCCCAGCATAGGGCCCACTGGTCTTACATAGACTTATGTAGGGAAAACTTTTAGAAAGCTTCTTGTCTGAAACCCGAAGGCTCAGGACTTTGATAGTTGATATTACACTTCATTTAGTGGACCTCTACCAAAATTGTTCAAATTACGGACCTGGGGCCAAAACTTGCCCTGCCCTGGGACCCACATGCAAATCTCTTAATTAAGGTGAGCGATATATGACCATCATGGTCCTCTGTCTGGCTTGTTTTACTTATTTCGAGCCGATCGCTATTCGGAGATAGGCGAAAACCGGAGTACCGAGGAAAAAATTCTTGAACTTCCGTTGCAATGCACGGCTCGAATGCATAGCGCTGAAGGGCCTAATGTTTAAAACTCAGAGCATTCTTTCCCACTTGGCCTGCGATGCCAGTGTTTTATTATTTTTTTATTATTTTTGTTTTGTTTTGTTTCGTTTTGTTTTAATCATTTGAAATAAGATTAATATTATCTATATTTCGAGCAGAAATAAGAAAACATATCAATATATGTTGAGCAGAAACAAAAAATAAATATCACATTTTTTCATCTTAAAACTATAGTTTCTTTCGGCGGTAAAATTTACAATGTATTTTGATAGGCGCGTTTTCGTAATGGGAAATGAGTATCATTACTTTTTATCCGCTATGTGCTCCCAATATCAAACCTAATTTGCATTCTGAGATTTTTCAGACAGAATCTGACACGAGATTGAAAAGCAGAAGGTGTTACGTAAATGCTAAAAAGAGAAATGATGTAGGGGCCGTAACCCCTTTCAGTCTGGAAACTTTTGTTTTCTCTTCCATGCCTGTATGCGTTCTACGAGTATTCTTAAAGGAAAACAAATCTTGCATACCAGATAAGGAAATTCGTGGTTTTAGCCGGGGATGAATATTCCGTTCTTACCCTATCGTGTTCTTACCCAGGCCTCGTAAGGCGCGAAAATAAAATGTTAAATAAAGGAAATGAAAATTTTCGGTGTTGTTTGACAAGAAATAGATTCCAATATGGTGTTCTGTTGTAGATGGGGTTTCTTACCCTCTGGATGACCATCGGCATAACCTCGATTCCGCTTAACACGGTCATTCCTCGGGTAGGAAACGCCCATCTACAAAAGAATATCAGATTCGTATATTTTCCCAAAACGCCAATTCAGATTAGCTCCTGCCGGCCTCGGTAACTATGTCGGATGCGCGTCTGACTGGTGATCAGGAGGACGCTGGTTCGATACCTGCCGGGGTCGGGAACATTCTTTCTTGGAGATTGATCATGAAATCTTTTCTATGGTCTTTCCCAACCTTCCGTTGATTCAAGAAGGGCAGTTATCAGTTTTTGGCGAAAAAATGTGCACTGTACTAGTTAACCGCTTACGTATAAGCCTGCCCGACTCAAAAATGGCATAAATAGTGTTGCCTGGGCCGTTAAACTACAATACAAACAAACAAACAAATAGATTGGCTCCTGGGGTTAACACATTTGATACGTACAACGCAAAATGAAGTAATGAAGTATTAGTTTTCATTTTAAACTTTATTATTCCATTTTGCGTTGGCTTTGTAGATGCGAAATGAAACAAAATGCAGTTTTTAGATACTAACTTTTTTGTTTTTGTTTTATTCGGCCCTTTCAAGAATATTTCACTGATATCGAGCCGATCGTTAATCAGAGGTTTGGGCGAAAATCGGAGTACCCGGTGAAAAACCACCTTCCGTTGCAGAACTTGGGGTCTCACATGTGATCCTAGCCAGGTTCGAACCACAGCGGTGAGAGACTTAATGATTAAGAATCAGCGCTCTTATCCATTGGGCCACGGAGGCCGGTTTATTTGGAGTTAAGTAAATATATCACCCCCTCCCACGCACCCACCCACACACACCACCACCACTAGCAATTGCAATAAAATAACCGGCAACGGTTTGCCAGGCTTTTACCATTAATTTTACGGTTGCCATGGAGTATTTGGATACTGTTTAATAAACGGAGCGCAATGACATTAAAGACACATTTTTCGATTACATAACATCCTAATGACCGTTTATTAAAGAATCCAGCATTGAGATAAAATACACTTGGGGTATTAAGTCGGTCATACAGGTAGGGGACCAAGAGAGGGTAATAAATTACCTAGGGATATGACTATGACAAATAACATCTATTCATTTACACCTAAGTCCTTATTTTGATTTGCATGGAAGAAACAACAGCACTTTTTTTCGGATTTTATATTTAGTAGCCATTACTTATAATCATTACAGAAAATGCCAATTCAAATATATTGGTAAATTTTTTCCACCAAAATGAATTTTTTTTTTCAGATAAAATCCTGATAACTTTATTATTTCTGCTTTAAACATGTATTGTAGGTACTCATTAGAACCACCTCGGCTAAGCGGTTCAGACGAGTACCCACAATTTGTTTTTACAATGTGACTGCTCGTTAGAACTGCTTCCATGAGGCGGTTCTATTGAGGACACACAATATATGTTTTTGAGGAAAAAGGAACATCCCCTAAACCCAACTTTCTATAGAGAAAATGGGGGTTTAAGAGGGTATACATTATTTTCCTTATTTCTGCTCCAAGTCATAGGTTGCGGGTGCTCGTTAGAATCGTCTCATTGAGTCATAGGTTGTGGGTACTCGTTTGAACCGACTCAGTGCGGCGGCTCTAACAAGCACACACAACCTATTTTTGCAATATAAATAAGAAAATTAAATTTAATTGTGTTTGTTATTTTATTTTTAAACTTGAAAAGGTGAAAAATAAAATCTTAAAAAATTCTTTTTTTTTCTCTCTTTTCTGTTATGATTGTGTCTAAAACAAAGAACATTTTATAGTTCCATCTTATCTGAAACTTTAAAATGCTAATGTTTTAGACATAATATGATTTGTGTATCACATACTTTCAACCGAAATAAAATAAATAAATAAATAAATAAAGGTAAAGTGATTGATTAAAACTTGTTTGTTTACTTCTTTGCACTTTTGAGTAAAGGAAACAATGGATATCAGTGTTTTTCTTTACTTTATTTTAAAATAAAAAAGAAGTTATTTAAACAATATGTTGTTGGAAATAATCTCAGTAAATAATACTGTCACTCAAGTACCCTTATTGAGCCCCCTATTAAACAAGAAATCTGCTCATAATCACTTAGATAAGATAAGCCTTTGATGTGCACTATAGTCCGAAGGAACTGTTTGTTGAAGATCATTAGACAGGCCACCCCTTTTATATAAGTAAAAAAATGTGTCTTTAAAGGAAGCTGCAAGTACCGGACAATGTGTACATGTATTTAACAATGAACTGGTAAATGAATAAATCTTAACGAAATGAAGCTGAAAAAATAATGCGACCAGAACTGGACTCGAGGCAGACAAGGAAATTGCTTTGTTAACGGGTGCAGATAACATGTCTTCAACTTCGAAGTTTTATAAACATAATAAACAGTACTATTGATGAAGCACGGGGAACCCTTTTACAGACTCCACAACTCCACATAACACCGACTGTTGCTAATAAATGCATAAAGCTTGACGAAATGAAGCTGAAAAAATGCGGAAAATTAAGGGGACATTTACCCTTATCTCTTGTGGAAAAAACTCATGTTTTCGTACAACACCACATTTGTTTCTAACAAGTACATGTCCCTACAACAAATGAATTTATAGCGAAACAAAGAAAATGAGACGACTCTGACAAGTACCCATAACAAATGTTGCTTTTTTATCGAAAAAATCCGCATTAGTCTGGTTTATCTGAAACTACATAGAAACAGATATTTGGTATTTTTTTGTATTTTGTGATAACTGAAGAGTTGTTTTTGTCAGTACTCCGAGATGCCCAAGAGCGGCAATGCGGCATCAACCAGATTCTGAAAGCAGAAGGTCTCAGCTTCCGAAATGTGTCAAAACATTTTGTATACAACCCCAACTCTAGGTTCACCAGAATTATCCCTGAATTCTGCCGGACGAAAAATGAAATCTACTTATCAGAAGAAAATGTAATTTATGTAGTAAGTGATCCCATTACAGGTACTTCCGTTCAAACCAAATACCGAACAAAGTCTTTCAGCTTTTTAATCCCCTGCCGCGAAGCTGAGCGGGGATTATAGGAATGGCCTTCGTCTATATGTCTGTCCGGAACACTTGCTTGTCCGCTCAATATCTCCTGAACCCGTTGATAGATTTTCTTTAAACTTTAGTCAAATATTCCGTTCAGTGAGCTGATATGCAGAACTCATGAATGCACCTGCCGACTCAAGGTCAAGGTCACAGTTGAAGCTCACGAGTTTGAATCTTAAATTTTTGTGTTCGTTCCATATCTTCTTTACCCCTGGAAGGATTTTCATTAAACTTTGGTCAAATATCCCCCTCAGCGAGCTGATGTGAAGAACCTTGAAATAAACCATGCCGACTCAAGGTGAAGGTCACAGTTGAAGGTCACGGATTTGAAACTTTGAATTGTGTGTCCGATCCATGTCTTCTTCACCCCTTGAAGGATTTTCATTAAATTCGGTCAAATATTCCCATCAGTGAGTTGACGTGCAAAACCCACAAATAAACCATGTCGACTCAATGTCAAGGTCACAGTTGAAGATCACGAGTTTGAAACTTTGAATTTTGTGTCCGTTCCATTTCATCTTTACTTCTGGAAGGATTTTCATTAAACTTTGGTCAAATATCTCCCTCGGCGAGCTGATGTGAAGAATCTTTAAATAAACCATGCCGACTCAATGTCAAGGTCACAGTTGAAGGTCACGGGTTTGAAAACTTTTAAAACTAGTGAATAAACGCATTTCTTTCTATTCTCAAAATACTAACTTATTACCTCCTAAGCCCAAGACGTCTTTACGTCATCTTAAACTAGGTATTCAAGAATTTCATAAGAAGTTTGTTTTGGCCCCTGCAGACAAGGCCGCTAACAACGTCGTCGTTGTGTGACGGCTCCACTATGTTAACACGCTTAAGCAGGAGCTTGGTGGAACTAAGGCCTATGAACTTCAGCCTTTAGCTGAAGAGAGAGCTATAGTAGATAAACATGTTCGTCTTTCAGCCACCAAGTTTGCTGTGTGTGTTAACGAAGGCCAAGAAAAGCTTCCTACGCTATACTGGTTACCAAAACTTCATAAAAAACCTTACAAAGCACGGTTTATTGCAAATTCTAGCTCTTGCACTACCACTGAACTTTCTTAATTATTAACTTCCTGTCTTACTGCTATTAAAACGCATGTAATTAAATATTGTGATAAAGTCTTTGAAAGATCAGGAAGAAATCTGTTTTGGTCTATAAAAAATTCGAATGAGGTTTTAAATAAATTGAAATCTAGACATTTTTGTGCTTCTAGTCTGTCTACCTACGATTTTTCCACTCTTTACACTACACTTCCTCATAATCTTATAAAAGAAAAGCTTAATGATTTAATTGAATGGGCTTTTCACAGAGAAGATTCTCTCTATCTTGCATGTAATGTCAGAAATGCATTTTTCACTTCTAAAGAGCATAAGAATTATACACTTTGGTCATGTCAGAAAGTGTGTGATGCCCTCACCTTTCTACTTGACAATATTTATATTAGATTCGGTACTAAGTTATTTAGACAAATTGTGGGTATTCCGATGGGTACTAATTGCGCACCTCTTGTGGCTGATCTGTTCTTGTATTGTTATGAAAGAGACTTCATTTTGTCGCTTTCCATTGATAACCAATCTGAAATTATTGAAGCTTTTAGCTCTACTTCTAGATATTTAGATGATTTATTAAATATTGATAATACCTATTTTGATGGTTTGATCAGTCAGATTTACCCCCTAGAACTTCAGTTAAATAAAGCAAATTCTTCTGATACCGAGGCCCCGATTTTGGATTTACATCTATCTATTGTAGATGGATTTGTTTCGTGCAAAATTTATGATAAACGCGATGACTTTGATTTTGAGATTGTAAATTTTCCTTTTTTGGATGGGGATGTTCCTCGTGCGCCATCCTATGGCGTTTATATTTCGCAATTAATTCGATTTGCTAAAGTGTGTAGTCATGTAACTGACTTCAACACTCGTAATAAATTATTAATGGCTAAACTCCTTAATGCAGCTGGTGTTGTGCCGTGTGGCGGCAGTAAAACGTCTCCCCGTACATCAACCAAAGTGCAGTTTATATTTTACTTTTGGTCCTTTGAGATTAGCGTGACTGTTCTGAGAAATCAGAAATAAATTATTGGTTTAGACTCATATTCTAGACAGGTTTTTAATTATTTGGACCCCATTTTGATTTATATCAGTCTTTGAATCGACTGCCTATTCGAAATTCGTAAAATTGCAGTATGTTTCCTCTGACTTTATTTGCCGGATCATTACAGGGTCACTGATGAGGCTTTATTAGCCGAAACTACGTAGTATGACCCATCTTCTTTCTTATGAATGATTTCATTCCTCTTAAAGGAACTCATTTTTGATTTTTATTTGCCTTCACTGCAGCTGGTGTTGTGCCGTGTGGCGGCAGTAAAACGTCTCCCCGTACATCAACCATAGTGCAGTTTATATTTTACTTTTGGTCCTTTGAGATCAGCGTGACTGTTCTGAGAAATCAGAAATAAATTATTGGTTTAGACTCATATTCTAGACAGGTTTTTAATTATTTGGACCCCATTTTGATTTATATCAGTCTTTGATAATCTTATAAAAGAAAAGCTTAATGGTTTGGTTGGGTGGGCTTTTCGCAGAGAGGGTTCTCTCTATCTTGCATGTAATGTCAGAAATGCATTTTTCACTTCTAAAGAGCATAAGAATTATACACTTTGGTCATGTCAGAAAGTGTGTGATGCCCTCACCTTTCTGCTTGACGGTGTTTGTGTTGGATTCGGTGCTGAGTTGTTTGGACAGATTGTGGGTGTTCCGGTGGATGCAGGTTGCGCACCTCTTGTGGCTGATCTGTTCTTGTGTTGTTGTGAACGAGACTTCATTTTGTCGCTTTCCATGGATAGCCGGTCTGAAATTATTGAGGCTTTTAGCTCTACTTCTAGATATTTGGATGATTTATTAAATATTGATGGTGCCTATTTTGATGGTTTGATCGGTCAGATTTACCCCCTAGAGCTTCGGTTAAATAAAGCAAATTCTTCTGATACCGAGGCCCCGTTTTTGGATTTACATCTATCTATTGTAGATGGATTTGTTTCGTGCAAAATTTATGATAAACGCGATGACTTTGATTTTGATATTGTGGGTTTTCCTTTTTTGGGTGGTGATGTTCCTCGTGCGCCATCCTATGGCGTTTATATTTCGCAGTTGGTTCGATTTGCTAGGGTGTGTAGTCATGTAACTGACTTCAACACTCGTAATAAATTATTAACGGCTGGGCTCCTTAATCAGGGTTATCGGTACCGTGGGCTGCGCAGGGCCTTTTCGGGGTTTTGTAGACGCCATTCTGATTTAATTTCAAAATTCAATGTTGGGCTTGGGTCTCTTCTGCAACAAGGTCTGTCGGAGCCCGAGTTTTGTGGTGGCTTAGTGTGTGGGTTCGGAGGAATGTGTGGCCGCAGTGGCTTCGGCACCCAGTTTCGTGGGGTCGTTCTTCGATATAGAAAGATTGGGTACAACATGGATATTATACGACAGACTGCATGCATGGTAGTTAACCCAATCACGGTTGGCAACTTTGCTTCCCTCTTTAATTGCACGCCGGTGGGTCAGGCCTCAGATTCTATGACGGCTCCAACGTAAAGGCTTATTGAAAATTAAAGAGATAATGTTGGTTGGTGCCTGATGCTCTGTCTCTGGTCGGGCTCATCGAAGTCTAACTGTTGGTTTTCTTTTGCTCCAGCATTTCAGTGGTTTCTTGCTGTCGAGTCCTCGCCGTTGTCTCACCTCTGTGGTTCTTTGATTTCTGTGTTCACGGAGATGTTGCACTGATGAGTTAGGGGGCCTTCATTAGAACTGAACAAAATTTTTTGTCTAAATCGCGACGGAAGTGGGGGCGAGGGTTGTCGCCGCGTAAAATCGATTTAAGCCCCCCAGTGGAAATCTTCCACTGACCGTTCCAGGGCGGCTCTTCTGTGGCGATTTATTTATGTTGTTGTTTGTTGCTTGCTGTGTGTGTCACTTGTGTCTTTTGGTTTTGGATGGCCGTGTGGCCGTTTTGTGGGAGAGTGGCTGTCCGTGTGGCCTTCCTTTGTTTGGGTTTCCATTGTGGTCTGGTCGCTTGGTGTTTGTGTTTCTTTCCCTTTGGTGTCTTTTGTGGATGGAGTAAGTAAATTGTATCAATTCCTGATCTTTGTTTTACTTCTACTTTGAATCGACTGCCTATTCGAAATTCGCAAAATTGCAGTATGTTCCCTCTGGCTTTCTTTGCCGGATCATTACAGGGTCACTGATGAGGCTTTTTTAGCCGAAACTACGTAGTATGACCCATCTTCTTTCTTATGAATGATTTCATTGCTCTTAAAGGAACTCATTTTTGATTTTTATTATCGGTACCATAAACTACGCAAAGCCTTTTCAAAATTTTATCGACGCCATTCTGATTTAATTTCAAAATTCAATATTGGACTTAAATCTCTTCTGCAACAAGGTCTATCGGAACCCGAATTTTATGGTGACTTAGTATATAAATTCAGAAAAATATATAACCGCAATGACTTCAGCACCCAATTTCGTAAAATCATTCTTCGATAAATAAAATATTGGGTACAACATGGATATTATACGACAGACTGCATGCATGGTAGTTAACCCAATCACGGTTGGCAACTTTAATTCCCTCTTTAATTGCACGCCGGTGGGTCAGGCCTCAGATTCAAGACGGCTCCAACGTAAAGGCTTATTGATAATTAGAGAGATAATGTTGGTTGGTGCCTGATGCTCTGTCTCTGGTCGGGCTCATCGGAGTCTAACTGTTGGTTTTCTTTTGCTCCAGCATTTCAGTGGTTTCTTGCTGTCGAGTCCTCACCGTTGTCTCACCTCTGTGGTTCTTTGATTTTTGTGTTCACGGAGATGTTGCACTGATGAGTTAGGAGGCCTTCATGCGGACTGAACAAATTATTTGTCTAAATCGTGACGGAAGTAAGGGCGAGGATTGTGGCCACGTAAAATCGATTTAAGCCCCCCAGTGGAAATCTTCCACTGACCGTTCCAAGGCGGCTCTTCTGTGGCGATTTATATATGTTGTTGTTTGTTACTTACTGTGTGTATCACTTGTGTCTTTTAATATTGGATGGCCATATGGCCGTTTTGTGGGAAAGTAACTGTCCTTATGGCCTTCCTTTGTTTAGGTTTCCATTATGGTCTGGTCGCTTAATGTTTGTATTTCTTTCCCTTTGGTGTCTTTTATGGGTGGAGTAAGTTAATTGTATCAATTCCTGATCTTTGTTTTACTTCTACTTTGAATTGTGTGTCCGATCCATATTTACTTTACCCCTGGAAGTATTTCCATTAAACTTGGTTCAAATATCCCCATCAGAGAGCTGATGTACAGAATTGATAAATAAATCAATCCGACTCAAGGTCAAGTTGACATTTGAAGGTCATGGGTTTACCCCTGAAGGATTTTCATTAAATTGGGTCAAATATTCCCCTCAGTGAGCCGCTGGCAAAACCCGCAAATAAACCATGCCGACTCAATGTCAAGGTCACAGTTGAAGGTCACGAGTTTGAAACTTTGAATTTTGTGTCCATTGCATATTTCCTTTACCCCTGGAAGTATTTTCATTAAACTTGGTTCATATATCTCCATCAGTGAGCTGATATACAAGGTGGCATTTGAAGTCCATGTCTTTACCCCTGAAGGATTTTTATTAAATTGGGTCAAATATTCCCCTCAGTGACCTGCTGGCCAAACCCGCAAATAAACCATGCCGACTCAATGTCAAGGTCACAATTGAAGGTCACGAGTTTGAAACTTTGAATTTTGTGTCCGTTCCATATTTCCTTAACCCCTTGAAGTATTTTCATTAAACTTGTTTCAAATATCCCCATCAGTGAGCTGATGTACAGAATTGATAAATAAATCAATCCGACTCAATGTCAAGGTCATGGGTTTGAAAGTTTGAATTGTGTGTCCGTTTCATATCTCCCTTACCCCTGGAAGGATTTTCATTAAACTTTGGTCAAATATCCCTCTCCGTGAGCTGGTGTACAGAACCCATAAATAAAATAATATTATGCCGATTCACGGTCAAGGTCACATTTAAATGTCACGAGTTTGAAACTTAGAATTTTGTGTCCGTTCCATATCTCCTTCCAGAACTCATTAATGCACCTGCCGACTCAAGGTCAAGGTCACAGTTGAAGGTCACGAGTTTGAATCTTTGAATTCTGTGTCCGTTCCATATCTCTTTAACCCCTGGAAGGATTTTCATTAAACTTAAGACCAATATCCCCCTCAGAGAGCTATTGTGCAGAACCTATTAATAAACCATACCAATTCAAGGTCAAGGTCACATGTGAAGGTCATAACGTTGAACCTTGTTATTCAAGTGCGGCGAGTGATTTGTCTGTCCCTCAGACTGTTTTCCTGATTTGCTGTTTACCTGTTTAATGTATATATAAGTCTATTAACATTTTGAAAGTTAAAAAATCACAGATTCCAATAATTACAAGTGTCTTTCGTGGAAATACCTGATAGAATAGAGTAAAGTATGATAGAATGGTGTTATCTCAAATATGTATACACGAAAAGTAAAGCATTGTTCTTATATATAGATAACACACCTGCGTGACAAACTGCCTTTTTATATCTCCGAAATGACATTTGAGACGGTTCAAATGAGCTTCAACAGCTCATGTCTAGGAGTACAGATAAGGAAAGAAAAACTATATACCCCTGTCATTTCTGGTGTTCATTTAACGGACATTTTAATTTGATGTTGCTAGAACGTTGTTTCTTAAAATACACGGTGTTCCTCGAGCGGACGTAAATTTATAACGGCTGATTACGTCTGAACATAGTTTGCCCTTTTAACAAATTCTAGAGAAGATTTCTCGAGAATTGCAATGGTGACGCGTAAAAAGGTTTTGTTTTTCACGCATCTGGATTTTAACTGGCAGTTTATTCTTTGCGTGTAGGCTATTTACCGATAGTCTGTACATACGGCAGTTTAGCATATTTTGTTCATTTATCCACCATGTCAACACTACGGAGTTTCTGTAAAATCAACAAGTTGAAGAATGTGGGTTTTAGACATGTGTTCAGCTAGCTTTATAATAATTTGTATGCGTTATGGGACCAGTGTGTGAAATGCAATCTATGTCACTCTTCTGGGTAGGCATTAAGCAGGTATAAGTAGAGAAACTCTCGAATATTAATTTTATCTTGCAAAGATGAGTCAAAAGATCACTCAAAGCGCCACGGGCGTGATACATAATTTTTGTTTTCAAATCACAGTTTATGGTGCATACAATGGGTGTTCTACTAGGTATAATATCACAAGGGTATACTATTGCTTTACTTTAGATGGTCCAGTAAATATACGATTCCGTCCTGCCAATGAAAGCTATATGCAAATAACAGGAACAGTTCTACCAGCTATTGAATGTGAAGCTGATTGCAACCCAGGCTGCAGTTTTGTGTGGTATAAAGATGGTGCAAAATATACAACGTCGCCTATGCTCTCTCTCGGCGTACTAACCAATGTTGATTCTGCTACATATCATTGTCAAGCGTATAGGCAAGGCCGTGTCTCGGAGAAGAGCCTTAGAATTGATGTGATTTGTAAGTATTTAACTTATTTTTCTTAATTTATTTTTCTAGCTAGGCCATATCTGCTAACATATACACACGGCGGCAGAATCTATTCCAATCATTTAGAAACAATAGTGTTTGCTCCGTAAATGAACTATTTTTTTAGAAACATGTCATCTGTAAAGACCAGTCCCCTAGATTCCAAGATAACGTAGCTTTTCTGCGGCTTTCAATGGTTTCTTGCTGTCAAGTCCTCACCGTTGTTTCATCTCTGTGGTTGTTTGATTTTTTTTGTGTTCACGGGGATGTTGCACTGATGAGTTAGGAGGCCTTAATGCGGACTGAACAAATTATTTGTCTAAATCGCGACGGAATAAAGGTCGAGGATTGTGGTGGCCACATAAAATCGATAGAAGCCGCAACCCCCATTCGTTTCACTGACCGTTCCAAGGCGGTTCTTCTGTCGCTGTTTATTTTTGTTATGGTCTGTCTTTGAGTGTTTGTATCGCTTATATTATTTTGTTTTGGATAGCCAATTGGCCATTTTGTGGGAAAATAACTGTCCTTTTGGCTTTCCGCTATTGATGTTTCCATTAGGGTCTGTTGTTTCATGTTTGTGTTTCTTTCCCTTTGGTGTCTCAGATGGGAGCTGGGGGTTAATTGTATCGATACCTGATCATTGACTTCACCTCTATTTTCTAAGTTATAAGTAGAAAGCCACAGAAACAAACATGCATATTTGTGGCATAATGACAAACTGCCTTTGTCTCTAGTCGGGCCCACCCAAGTCTAATTGTTGTTTTTCTTTTGCTCCAGTATTTCAGTTATTCAGGTTCTCGAGTCCTCAACGATGTTGCAGCTCTGTAGTCGTTTGATTTTTCTGTTCTCGGAGAAAATAAACTGTCCTTTTGGCTTTCGGCCTGTGACTGTTTCATTATATTGAAGTTATTTTAAGTTTGTGGTTCTTTCCGTTTGATGTCTTAGATGGGAGATGTGAGGTACTTGTATCGATTTTTTTATCTTGCTATATCAACGATGAAGCCCAAATCAAAGTAACCACTAAGACAAACACAAGGACAGAAAGCTCAGCAATTTGATATTTAGCATATGTATTGGCGCTGAGAAGCAAATTTCCAGATTATTGTTCGAAATAAAGATATGTTGTGATGGAGTTTTACCCTTTCCAAGGACGGGTTTGCTTTTTTGTTCGAAATCGTTCGCGTTTTCATAGTGAGCTGATGATTTGTATACTTAAGAGCAATTCTCTGTATGCACCAAAATTCTTCGGCACACACTGTCAGGGATTTAAATTAAACTACTGCCAAATGAAAGAACATACCAAGATAGTAAAAAAATTGTATTGCGGTTTCTCGATATTCCCAACCGTTTCCATGGAAACGGCAAATGTATTGTCCATAAAAAGCAAAATCGACGGAAATCCAGCCCTTAGAAAAAAAATCGAAAATTTAACAATCTTAAAATGTTTAGAATGATATATTTTTCATTGTCTTTGTTTTATCAAAGACCAAATAAGTATTCCTAAGGGGCAAATTTCTAATCTGATGTTTTCGTTTGTTCTTTTTGCCATTTCTTGGTAAATTTTTTCATCCAATTTGCACATAAATGCCCCTTATAGAAACGGATATTTCGTGAGCGGCACCACACTCTGAGTGACTTGGCATGTCTATTCCTAAAGAATAATGCCTAAAATACAAAGTTATCGAAAAACAGATTGGGGTAAATAGTTTTTATATAAGAAAATGGGCATTAAACGCTCCTATTTTTAGGAAAATATTATGTTCTATTCAGAGTTAATTCTAATTGCCGGAACTGCGCAGAAAAATATGGGACGTAGACACCAGAAAAAAAAAAATATATTTTCTTTGGAATAAAAGTTATTTTAGAACGAACAAAATCTATATCAAATTATCGAAAAAAATGGCCAAGATTGGCCTTTTCTTTTCCAGTGGTTCTGGCAAAGACCCGGCGTCCCGTCGTTTATATCGACGAATGGAGGTTATGCACCGAAAAAATACAATAACATTGTCAAAACCCTTGAGGTTTTTAATTGTCTTTGAAACTAGTATTCAAACTGTAAAAACAATCCATTGCAATTTATATTTTCCCGTAATAAGTTCATTAAAGTATAGAGAGTGTATTTTATTATTGAGTTTGCTCCCTTGAATTGATTGAACAAGTGACAGCTTTTTGGAATAAAATGTAAATACGGGGCACAGCCTGCTTCTGTTGACGATTTGATCTTTAATAATGCCAACTGTATCGGGCATGAATTAGCCACATTAACCACACTTTTCACATGCGTTATTAGTAAGATAGTCTCCTCTGGTTGGGCCAATCGGAGTCCAACTGTTGGTTTTCTTTTGCTCCAGCATTTCAGTGGTTTCTTGCTGTCGAGTCCTCACCGTTGTCCCACCTCTGTGGTTCTTTGATTTTTTGTGTTCACGGAGATGTTGCACTGATGAGTTAGAAGGCCTTCATGCGGACTGAACAAATTATTTGTCTAAATCGCCACGGAAGTAAGGGCGAGTATTGTGGCCACGTAAAATCGATTTAAGCCCCCCCCCCCACCCCCCACCCCCAGTGGAAATCTTTCCACTTACCGTTCCAAGGCGGTTCTTCTGTGGCGGTTTATTTATGGTGTTGTTTGTTACTTATTGTGTGTATCACTTGTGTCTTTTTATTTCGGATGGCCATATGGCCATTTTGTGGGAAAGTAACTGTCCTTATGGCCTTCCTTTGCTTAGGTTTCGATTATGGTCTGGTCGCTTAATGTTTGTGTTTCTTTCCCTTTGGTGTCTTTGATGGGTGGAGTAAGTTAATTGTATCGATTCCTGATCTTTGTTTAACTTCTACTTTCCATGTACTGTATATCGAGCCAATTTGGCACATACATGTACTACAATCAAGAGAGCAACTTTGTTTACATTAAGAGTGGATCTCAACAATGTCTGACGAAAGATTTGCTATTGATGACATCATTTGTTTGTGTGTGAGGAGCGCCCATTCCATTCCGGAGGACGCGGGTTCGATTCCTGCCAGGGTTGGCAACATACTTTCGTGGAGAATAATCATGAACTATGTTCTCCCGTCTACTGATTCAAGAAGGGCAGATGTCAGTTTCTGGCAATAAGAAAAAATCGTGCACTGGATGGGGGGGGGGGACTACTGGTTAACTGCTTACGGATATGCTTGCTCAGGCAAAGTGTGGATGGTTAAACTGACCGGCTCAGAAATTACATAAATAGTGTTGACTCTATCTATCTATCTTCTGATACTGCGTCGGTCACATTTGACCATTACCGCAGGTGTATATTACATACACTCCACAGACTCGGAAATTCAACCGCCAATACAAACAGACAAACCATTTCTCGAACTATGTACAGTCAGGTACACATTACTGATTCGCACCCAGTTCTGGATCTGGCCCTGCATTTGGCTTGAACATATACATCAGTACCAAGAGCTGAAACGACTGCACATGAGAAATGGTAAACCACATAGAGACCTTAAGTCTAACCAGGAAAAGTGATGCGAGTCAGACCGTCAATGCAAATAAAAATTGGTTTTATTGGGCAGCTGGGAGTATTTCGTTATTAATACAGTAATTTGTAAGCACCGTGAAGTCATGCAGAAATGAATGTAAACGACCGCACATGAGTAGCCAAGGCCTAGTGGTAAATCGCTTAGAAATTCAAAGCCAGCCCAGTAAAAAATAGTGCGAGTTGGACCATCCATGAATATAAACCTACTATTGGTTTCAATTGGCAGCAGGGCTTGAGGTGTCGATATTTCTCAATGTAAAAGTCCACCAAAATTGGAAGCAACATCTCCAAAATGACATGTACAGTGTTGAGGGGTCCTTAAACCTCAAATGAAATAAATATAAAAATGGTGGGTGCATTTATTTTCATAGCGTTTGTTTCCTAGTTCACGCAGATCAGTAGTCACTGATTTCACCAAGTCTTGCACTAACGCACAATTTCTAGCGACATGGCGGTGTAGATACCCATTGACGTTCCTATATCCCCAATCCAACCAGGGACTGCGCCAACGGCCCAATAAATCATATGGACATGCAACTGGTGAATGTTCCTGTCAAACTGCAATGATATACAGGCTGTTCTGATTCTTAGGTTGTGGCCAGTGCCCTATCGTCGGAAATTGCATGCACTGGCTGAGGCTTCTTTTGGTAAACGTTCTTCTCCAAATTAGAGAGAAAGAGAGGCAGATAGAGAGAGATAGCTTTCATCTATTGTAATGCAGGTTTTCCAATCCCATTAGTTATGTTGGGATAAATGTGTATCCTATTTGTAAATTTTGTAGATAAGTAGAAAGAGGACTTTGAGTATAATGTTTGTTTTACGGCCACTGTGTTACACATATGGGACTGATTGTTAATTTCAGGTGAAAGAAAACCGGAGTACCTGCGCAAAATCGCCTGACCTTCTTTTGTAGAACCTGGCATCCCATATGTGACCCGGGCCATGCTCGAACCACAGCGGTGATATACTTAATTTTATACACTATTTACATTTCCAGTGTAAAATCTAATGTAAATCTATAGAAAACAATATAGTTCATACTTCCATGAACACACCGAGTCACGTGATTTTCAGTGACTTCAGTATCAACCATGGTTTTCTAAAGTTTGTATCGCTCTTTGTTAGAAAACAGCGTGTAAATGTGTGTGTTTTTTTGTTTTGTTTTTTGGCTATAAAAGTTTGCCCTATAAGCATATAACTTTAAGAAATGAACTTTTGCTGTTAATGAAATTATGAACGACAACGGGTCGCTAGCAAAGTTTGCATGACCCCCTTCAGGGTTCATTAACATTGCATGCGACCGACCTACTGCAGCCATACTTTCATAACCGGAAGAAAAAATATTCGTTTCTTCAATGTTTATGATTCAGCGCTTTCAACACTTGGTCGTAGAATTCCATTACGAAGGGAGATGAACACCTTCACAATGAAAATTTGAATGCCAGGCTTCTTACTGTAGTCGGTTGCCAGTCATAGAGGTAGTCTTTGTAACTTTTGTCAATTGACTTAGGGGTGGAGTGTTCAATCCCTGCACTAAAGATGTTCAAAGATTTCCATTGCCTGCAGAACTCTGGTTGTCATAGCAACGAAAACGAGAAAATAAGAAAAAAAATAAAGTCTTCTCCAAAAGCACATGCCCTAGGGTTCAAGGGTTTTACCTAGACTAAAAATAGCCATCGGAAGAGATGGCAAATCCCCCGACCAAAAGCCAATATGGCCTTCAGAAGATTGTTCACCAATAGAAAGTGCACCAGAATTAAACCAGCAATATATCACAAAAGTATTGCAGTTATGGCCATCACAAGATTATACTGTTAGGGGAGATAACTAAAATACCAGGGTACTCAGAACTGTGGTTCTTGCGCTTGACATGCCTGCTTAAGCTCATGCATTTCTGTACAAAGTACCATCAATATGTCTCAAAGAGTGTTGGAGATCACAAGCTGGTCATACTGTTATATTGGAAGGTTAGATAACTCAAATATTTATCATAGCACCCAGAATTGTGGTTCTTAGGCATGAAGCGCCGTCTCAACCTTGTATTCAATTGTGCCAAGTACCATCAATATATCTCAAAGGGTATTGGAGTTACGGCCATCAAAAAGTTAAATTGTCAGGGGAGATAATTAAAAAACCAGGGCACCCAGAGTTGTGGTTCTTGCACGTGACACACCTGCTAAACCTCATGTGCAACTGTACAAAGTACCATCAATATATCTCCAAGAGTATTGGAGATGTGGCCATCACAAGGTAGTGATTCTATATTATTAGAAGGGGAGATAACTAAAAAACCATGGCACCCAGGGTTGTGGTTCTTGTACATGACACACCGTCTCAGCCTTTTGAACAACTTTACCAGGTATCATCAATATATCTTATAGGGTATTGGAGTTATGGCCATCACAAGGTAGTTACTCTATTTTATTGGAAGGGGAGATAACTAAAAAATCATGGCAGCTAGAGTTGTGGTTCTTGTACATGACACACCGTCTCGGCCTTGTGAACAACTGTGCCAGGTATCATCAATATATCTTAAAGAGTATTGGATTTATGGCCATCACAAGGTAGTCACTCTATTTCATTGGAAGGGGAGATAACTCAAAAACCATGGCAGCCAGAGTTGTGGTTCTTGTGCATGACACGCTGTCCCAGCCTTGTGAACAACTGTGCAAGGTACCATCAATATATCTCAAAGGGTATTGGAGTTATGGCCATCACAAAGTAGTCATTCTATTTTATTAAAAGGGGATATAACAAAAAAGTATGGCATCCAGAGTTCTGGTTCTTGCGCATGACACGCCGTCTCAGCCTTGTGAACAATTGTGCCAAGAACTATCAATGGATCTCAAAGGGTATAGTAGTTATGGCCATCACAAGGTTGCGTCTACGGACGGACGGACGGACACGTCCGAGCGCATCCACGGGCACATGTTGGGTAGACATAAGTTGGGTACTTGCCGTTTATTCCGTTAGTGTCCGAAAAAGTAGCCAACAAATTTGATGGGACATGTTGGGTACTTGTGCAAATTTTAGCTGATTGTTGGGTACTTATAGGTGAAAAATTAACACTGTAGTACCCAACAAATGTCCATCTGTAAGAATGTGGACGGACGGACAGACGGACGGACGGACAGACGGACGGACGCCAGGCTGATCGCTATATCCCCCGAACCTATTCGGTCGGGGGATAATAAAGGATAAAAAAAAATCTTTTCTGAAACCCCAAGGCCCAGGTCTTTTATATTAAGTTGACGCTTCATCTGGTGGACCTCTAAAAAAGATTGTACAAATTATGACACTGGGGCCAAAAATGGCCCCGCCCCAAGGCCCACTTTTTTCAAGGACTTTTATAGGGAAAACTTAAAAGTCTTCTCAAAACGACGAGGCCAAGGTCTTTAGTATGATGCTTCATCTAGTGGACCTCGATCAAGATTGTTCAAATTATAGTCCAAGGGCTTAAATGGCCTCGCCGATGGCCCACTTGTTACAGCAGTTGAGCGAACCAGGGCCCTCATTGCCCTCATGTTTACTTATGTATTTCTGTAAAATTTTACTGAATGCCACTGAAAGGGAGCTGATATATATATTTTTTATTTTTACCAAGCATCTTAACGCTATTTGATATTTCGGGATCCGCAACTGGGTACTTTGATCTGCAACTGGGGTCTAAATGTGGTCTTATATTCTATAATTCAGAATGTCAGCTGAATAAGATTAAGAAAACTAATTGTATGCATTTTGTAAAAATATATTTTTTCTTTAAAATGGTACGAAACGTTTAAAGCAGCAAGCAACCTTATTGTCTACAACACTCAATGATGCGTGACTGGTCCGGAACCGGATACTTGTATAAAAACAGAAAGACCAACATCACATGTAATTATTCAATTCATTTTCAAAACAAAAGGAAACTGTTATATGAACTCTTTTAAGGTACTCTACACTCCCAGTCTTCGTGAAAAGCATAGGACTGTCTGACAAAACAGGCATTTTTGTGTTTTGTTCTGCTAAAAATGACAAAGGGGTGGCCTGTCAAATGATCTCCAATAAACATTTCCTTCGGCCCATAGTACACATCAAAGGCTTATCTTATCTAAGTGATTATGAGGTGATTATGAGCAGATTTCTTGTTTAATAGGGGGCTCAATAAGGGTACTTGAGTGATAGTATAATTTACTGAGATTGTTTCCAACAACATATTGTTTAAATAACTTCTTTTTAATTTTAAAAAAGTAAAGAAAAACACTGATATCCATTGTTTCCTTTACTCAAAAGTGCAAAGAAGTAAACAAACAAGGTAAATGAATTGATTAACCTCAAAATTGAAACAACCAATTTACCTTTATTTATATTTATTTATTTTTTATTTATTTATTTATTTATTTTATTTGGTTGAAAGTATGTGATACACAAATGATAAAATGTCTATAATATTAGCATTTTATAGTTTCAGTCAAGATGGAACAAAAAAAATGTTCTTTTTGTTTAGTCACAATTATATCAGAAAAGAGAGAAAAAAGATTTTTTTTTTAGATTATATTTTTCACCTTTTCAAGTTTAAAACTAAAATAAAAAACACAATTAAATTTATTTTTCTTATTTATATTGCAAACATAGTTGTGGGTGCTCGTTAGAGCCGCCTCATTGAGGCGGTTCAAACCAGTACCCACAACCTATGACTTAATGAGACGATTCTTACGAGCACCCGCAACCAATGACTTGGAGCAGAAATAAGGAAAATAATGTATACCCCCTTAAACCCCCATTTTTCTCTATAGAAAGTGGGTTTTACGGGATGCTCCTTTTTCCTCAAAAACATATATTGTGTGTCCTCGTTAGAACCGCCTCATGGAAGCAGTTCTAACGAACAGTCACACTATAAAAACAAATTGTGGGTACTCGTCTGAACCGCTTCGCCGAGGTGGTTCTAATGGGTACCTACAATATATGTTTAGAGCAGAAATAATAAAGTTATCAGGATTTTATCTGAAAAAAAAACCCCACATTTTTGGTGGAAAAAATTACCAATATATTTGAATTGGCATTTTCTATATTGATTATAAATAATGGCTGCTAAATATAAAATCGAAAAAAGTGCTGTTGTTTCTTCCATGCAAATCAAAATAAGGACTTAGGTGTAAATGAATAGATGTCAATATCCCTAGGTAATTTATTACCCTCTCTTGGTCCCCTACCTGTATGACAGCCTGAATATCCCAAGTGTATTTTATCCTAATGCTGGATTCTTTAATAAACGGTCATTAGGATGTTATGTAATCGAAAATTGTGTCTTTAATTTCATTTTCAGAAGAATAAGGAAACTGTTATATGAACTCTTTTAAGTTACTCTACACTCCCATTCTTCGCGAAAAGCATAAGACTGTCTGACAAAACAGGTACTTTTGTGTTTTGCACCTCAGTTTAACAATCGTCTCGATATGAGTGAAATAATCTTGAAAGGGTCGTAAAACCAAACCAACAAAGAAAAAAAAACAGTTTGAAAGCCACTTAGCATAATACTTACTAACACTGTATAGCATATTCAGCCATACTGAGTCTCATGCTATTTGAATGATTTTGTAAACGCCATATCTCCAATACCCTTTGGGGCATTTTAATGGTACTCAGTACAATTGTTCGTAAAGTAAAGCAGGTGTGTCATGCACAAGAACTATTACCCCAGCTGCATTTGTTTTCTTATTACCTCCCCTGACAATATAACTAATGAAGGCCATAAACTGCAATACCCTTTGCGACATTGAGAATTTTACACAAAATTTACAATGCTGTCATGTGCAAGAATCACAACTCAGAATACCAATACCTTGTGCGCTGGAAATTATGGAACTTCATCATCCTGAGAAATGGTCCTTAGTATCATTGGGTAAAGATAGTCCCAATAAACATCACATAAATACAATTCTGCAGATTTTGCAGCAGTACACTGTGGAGGTAACTAGTGTATTTTTATATTTTTATTCTGATGCACTTTCTTTTGTGAACAACCTTCTGAAACCCATATTGGCTTTTGGGAGAGAAATTTGCAAGCTCTTCTGATGATTTTTTGTTCAATGTCAAGGCGAGGGGCGGGGCATATGTGTACTATGACAACATTTCATCTTTAATCTGAACCTAAAATGTCTTCAAGATGGGTGTTTTGTTGCCTTTAGTTAAATAATACTGTAAAGCTTCTGAATTGAAATGTGTTCACATTTTTATGTTCATATATCAGTATTGTTACCTTGGTGGTATTGTCATGCGATTTCATTGGAAAATGATGATTTACTGCCCTTTAAATCTTTTGGTGCAGATATATTTGGAAGTTTTTCTGATTTATTTTGTACATCAGTCACTTGTACTTCATTTTCTTTTCGCCTACCCCCTATTTTTTGTTATTTTCGCCATGAAATCGATTAAAAAGTCAATAATTGTTTGAAAACTGTTTGCTTGTTGAACGCCTTACATTGTTTCCTTTTTATTCTTAGCTAATCAACAACTTTTTATCTAGTATTATTGTTATATATGAGATTCCAGCACATGTTGTTTTCACAGGTTAGTTATTTACTTTTTGTTTTTCTTTAAAGTATACAAGTATCGTTCGATATTTTATCCTATAAGATACAGTTACCCCAATCCAAGTTTTACATGATTTGAATACCCTAAAATAACTGTTTCAAAAACATTGCAATATCATATTTCAGCATCGGTGCCGCTTTAATTATATCTTTCCAAATATGCGCAAAATTGTTAATTTTGATGTTTTTTTTAAATTATCGTAATTAGCCAAAGTTTAAAGTGTTTGTATTATGGCATACTTTGTACTATTCAGAAACTGATTTCTCCATTCTGCAAACTAAACTTAGAAAATTTTGACTTTTACTTTGTTTCTATTTTCTTTTCATTTATGTTATTATATTTTCATCAAAAACAATATGATAATTTCAGTAATAATAACACAGTGTTTTGCCCGATTTTGTCAAAAATTGATTTTGCACGTTGCCATGTCAACGGAGGCTCAGATCAGAATTTAATTGTGCATTTTATTTTTCATACATGGCAATACATAATATATCAAAGAATCGGTTAATTCTGAGACTATGTGTGCCATACACCTATTTAAAAATTTTGGTACTTACAGAGAATTGCTTAAAAGTTGTGCGAGGTACATGAGTTCCTCAGTTATGTTCTATTATAGGGTTAACTTTTGACAACATGCTATATACATACTTTGTTTTAGCTATTTTCTTTCAATTTTGCAAACTTTGGAACAAAATACTAAACAGGCAAAAAAAAAAAAAAAAACAGAAATACTTAGTGACATTAAAAACAAAAAATTATACGTGATAAGAAGAAATAAAAAGCAAAAAAAAAAAATGTGTGCGCGTTCGTAAGTTTATACACATGTGTGTGTGATGGACGGGCGGGGCTTCATGTCGTGAATTTATCAAATTTGAACACCCAATATTCATTTCAAAAATAGAAGGGAAGGCAATGACCAGAAACAGAAACAATTACCAAGACACCAACGGGAAAAACGACAAAGTTAAAGCAACGGCATTATGTTTGAAACATAAACACGTTGAAAGGCAAAATGGCAGTTTTTCCCCAGAAATGCTATCCAAAATAAAAGCATTTCTAGATCATATATATAAAGACATAGAAAGTAATAAATAAAACATAAGCACCACTTTGGAACGGTCAGTACATTAACTTTTTTACAGGGAGGGTTTGCAATTTTAATTGATTAAACAGGGTCACAATCCTCTCCTTAGTTATACCGTGGTTTATTCCTGAGTATGTCTTCCTTTTTTATACATGTATTTTGTTCAGTCCGCGTCATATGTTTCTAAATCGTCAGTGCTTCATCTCCCAGAACATATCGATCAAAAGTGGATGAAACAACTATGAGCACACGACTTTATAGAATAAATGAACTACTGAATACAACGAAAAGGACAGTTGGATATCGATGGACCCGACCAGAGACATAGCATCAGGCAACGATCAACTTATTTAAAAGGTCATTTGGCGAAACCATCATAGAGACTTGGACCCGGCCCGCCGGCATGTAAATAAAGTATCAACCATGGTTGAAGTAAGCACCAAACATTCAGTTTGTCGTCGTCGTATTATGTTTATGTTGTACCCAATTTTTTATATCGCAGGATTAATTTGAAACAACCCTTCTAGTGGGGAAGAGCGCTGACGCTGAGGTTCTACTGTCGGTTTATTGTTGTTACAATTCGTCTTTTTATGTGTGTATTTCTAATAACTTATTATTTTGGATAGCCGTTTGGCCGTTCTGTGGGAAAGTAACGGTCCTTTTGGCTTTCCGCCTGTGACGTCTTCATTATACTGATGTTAATTTATGCACACATTTCTTTCCCTTCGATATCTTGGATAGGAGGTGTGAGGTAATTGTATCGATTCCTGATCATTGCTTTCACTTCTATTGGCCCTCGTTCGGGTAACATTTGAGAGGCCAAGTTCTGCAACGGATGGTCAGGTGATTGTTTGCGCATCTATGATTAATTATCGGCTCCAAATAAGTAAAAAATATTCTTGAATATTAAAAGCAAACACAAAAATAACAAAACAAGAACAAAATAAACAACAGCAACAACTTTTCTTTTCGAAATCGAGCACGTATTGCATACAGATATTTTTCTGAATTTATATACTAAGTCACCATTAGATTCAAATCTGGATTGGTCGTATTGCAGCAGCGTTTAAATTCCAAAATAGAAGTAGAAGCAATGGCCAGGGATCAATACAATTAACCCACAGCTCCCATCAGAGCCACCAAAGGGAAAGAAACACAAACATGAAGCAACAGACCCCAGCGGAAACACCAAGTGAACACTGAACGGGCCGGGCCGTAAAAGCCAAACACAACACTGAAATTAGAGACTCAATCGAAATTACGACTGTGAAATTTGGACAACGCGTTGCGGTGTTAATCATACCGTTTACCTTGATTGAATAGTTTTGCAGTCAATAAATTATTTCGAATGTTGAAGTCAGTAAAATGACTTAATTTACACTCTGGCAAACCAAAAGCTGCATCACTGATCAGGTCCGACATCAGAACAGGTGGAAACCACTCGTTTGATAATATTAAATAAATATAAACAAGTTTTTGCTTGATCGCATTTAATAGCGCTAAAATAATATGTCAACTTGTTCATAATTAAGGAACACATTATCAGTATTATTCCCTGTGATGGCTATGCTTTTTTTTTCATTTTTGATAATTTTCGGACAGTTCGGCCAGTTGGCATGGGCTGTTATACCCCAAACTTTGACACTTCTAGTTTATCTTTATTCTGTCTTTGTTTGTTTCTTTGCTCGTCTTTGCTTTTAGGCAGATCTCGTGACAGATAGAGGGTTTATGTTCGAAATTATTTTCGAATATGTTCTCTAGCTGGCACAAGTATGCCTTGGAATAAACAAACACCAGCAATATTTAAGGTTAGTGGTTTAACTTTCGCATAACAACTATGGTTGTGTAGCCCGGTGTTTCGTATTCTGGTGGTACTTAAGCCCTGCAACATACATAGTATAATTATTCATTGTAAGTACATGTAGTTAGACATCGTGGCATTTGTGACAGGCTTTCTTCTTCAGTGTGTATTATGTTTTAACTCTAGCAAAGATACCTCGACGAACTTAGGTAGCAGTTAGGACTTCCCCTTCTCCCCATTTGCTAACATTTTTCTTAGATTTTGGCTTCCAATTTCGACTGGAAAGTAGAAGTTAAACAAAGATCAGGAATCGATACAATTCACTATCTCCACCCATCAAAAACACCAAAGGGAAAGAAACACAAACATGAAGAGACCAGACCGTAATGGAAAACTAAACAAAGGAAGGCCATAAGGACAGTTAATTTCCTACAAAATGGCCAAATGGCCATCCAAAGTAAAAAGACAGAAGTGATACACACTGTAAGTAACAAACAACAACATAAATAAACCGCCACAGAAGAACCGCCTTGGAACGGTCAGTGGAAAGAATTCCACTGGGGGGGGGGGGAGGGGGCTTTAATCTATTTTACATGGCCATAATCCTCGCCCTTACCTTTGTCGCGATATACACTAATTATGTTTAGTCCGCATGAAGGGTTCCTAACTCATCAGTGTAACATCTCCGAGAACATACAAATAAAAAAAACTACAGAGATGAAACAAGGTTGAGGACTCGACAGCATTCAACAACAGAATTGTTGGAGCAACAGAAAACCAACAGTTAGACTCCGAGGGGCCCGACCAAAGACGAAGCATCAGGCGCCAACCAACATAAAGAATACTAAAATAAAATTCCTTTTATGTTTTTACGCTGGAACCGTCATATAATCCTAGGCCCGACCCACCGGTGTGCAATCAAAGAGGGAAGCAAAGTTGCCAACCGTAACTGGGTTAACCACCATGCATGCAGTCTGTTCTATAACATTTATGTTGTACCCAATCTTTATATATCGACGAACGATTTTACGAAATCGGGTACTAAAGTCATTACAGGCATGTGTTTTTCTAAATTTATATACTAAGTCACCATAGAATATGTTCTATAAAAGGGTTATCCTTTGGAAGCAAGGAATACATCACAGAAGTGAAAACTATGGAGTGTACACGTTTTCTGGGTCAGACTAGCTAGTTTCGGCCAATAAGGCCTCATCAGTGACCCTCAGATATTTTCAAAATTCCACAACGGAATCAATGATCCCAAAGGACAAGAAAATATAATCTTCACTATAATGTAGGACAGGGAGACGTTTTACCGCCGCCACACATTCCCACACACCAGCTGTAGTGAGGTTAAATATGTTCTATAAAAGGGTTATCCTTTTGAAGCAAGGAATACACCACAGAAGTGAAAACTATTGTGTGTACATGTTTTCTGGGCCACACTAGCTAGTTTCGGCCAATTAGGCCTCATCAGTGACCATCAGATATTTTCAAAATTCCACAATGGAATCAATGATCCCAAAGGACAAGAAAATATAATCTACACTATGATTTAGGGCAGGGAGACGTTTTACCGCCGCCACACATTCCCACACACCAGCTGTAGTGAAGTTAAATATGTTCTATAAAAGCGTTATCCTTTTGGAAGCAAGGAATACATCACAGAAGTGAAAACTATGGAGTGTACATGTTTTCTGGGCCAGACTAGCTAGTTTCGTCCAATTAGGCCACATCAGTGACCCTCAAATATTTTCAAAGTTCCGCAATGGAATCATTGATCCCAAAGCACAAGAACATATACTCTACACTATGATGTAAGGCAGGGAGACGTTTTACCGCCGTCACACATTCCCACACGCCGGCTGTAGTGAAGTTAAATATGTTCTATAAAATGACTTCTCAAGCCATTTCGCCCACAGAAACCGCTAGGTTTTAAGGATCGGTCCGACTCGCACCACTTTCTGGGCAGGCTTAGAGCTTCTAAGCGGTCTACCAGAACACACGTTCGGCCGGTTTCCGCTCTGCGGCTAAGTACCATGCAGCCCACTCTGTTTCGCCAATAATGGCTGCGTAGTTTACCAAGGGATTAATTCATTGCAACTGTATAAGTCAATCTGAAACTAAAGCAGGAGCACTTGATTCCAGTGCTGATTTTGGGTTCTTTCATCCAAACAATGTTCAAGGCTTTTCTTCCCCACTTTCCGGTACCCCAATACGTAGTAAACGCACTTGCTGTGAGATTTTTTTTAACTGCACTCCGCATCTTGAAACTAACTCTAGGTCTGTATAATTTGTCTTCTGCATTTGGGCCAAAGCTGTTCTCTTTTCCTATTAAGGTTTTGCAAACAGATGCCTACATCAAACAAACGTTAATTTTGTCACACTTTGCAAAGGATTCGTCCAGTCACAGGCAAAATTTTTGTCGTCTGATATCGTTAGCATAAATGTAGAACTTGGTGATGACTTCTTGTATAAAAGTTTTCCTGAGTTGTATTTGATGGAGTAAATCATTGTTGGGTGGTCTATATAATGGTGATATTTCTTTAGTTTTTTTCCCCTTTTTTTATTTTCCGTCTCTTTTGTATTTCACTTGCGTCAAACCGATCCTTTATCAGAGTTGGGCTAAAACTTGTTTTCCCGGAGAAGCACCTGACCTTCCGTTGCAGAACATTGTGTCTCACTTGAGAGCCGATCATGGCTGGATCTCATGGAAGTGAGAGACCTCATATTTGAGAGTTGGTGCTTTTTCATACCCACAAGGTCAGGGAAGCCCCTTCCGATACAAAAATATGTCGTTGGTTATTTCTGAAATCATATTTTTGCGTCAAACAAACGATTAAAAAAACATCCTTTCCAAACTATAAATGTGCATCGTTCTGTCTTTTCTAACACAATTTCTTCATTATCAAACATGTATGCGAAAACAACTCGCCACACAACCTTCGCTGTTCGCAAAGACCTAGGTTAGTGGTAAGATATCCTTTCAAGACGCAAAGTATATTTATGTTTTAAAACCATTACAGTCCGCTGTGTACAGAGGTTGTGAATTCGCTCCGCGGCGGGACCGCAACATTCTTCTGTGAATATAAACTATAAAATAGTTTAAGAAGGGCATTTGAGAGTTACTAGCTAGCTCTGAAACAGTTTTTACTCCAGGATATTTCTTCTTATGTTTATTTAAATTGTTAACGTCGAAGCAACGTCATGGCATCATATCGATCTGTTGCTTAGGCTCATATGCCCGGTGGGATGAGCACACTTAATACATAAGTCGGCTTTTGAGATATGGGTCTTTATCACAAAGGCACCCAGTAATCCCAGACGAGCCTGCGCAGACGCGCAGGTCTGCGCAGGCTCGGCAGAGCCATTGTTTGCTCTCAGACATGCGGACATTTGTCTTAGTTGGCTGCGCATATGCATTTGACAAATTTAAATTTGAAACCGATAAGGTCTTGACCATTGAGGCATTTGACCTATTTACATTACACGTTCATGTATACTAAAACAGTTATAATCTAGCGTCTATTGATTGCAGATTTTTCAACTTAAAAACTGTGGAAGCATTCCTTTAAAAAGCAGAAACTTTATTCCTTTAAAAAGCAGAAACTTTACTGTAATCGAAAGAAAATGTCATATGCCTGAAATACATATTAGATAGTATCTTAAATTTGAATAACAGCATAACAAATCGTTTGTCTCTCATTTAAATCACTTCAACATGGCAGCATTGTAGATACAACTGGTGGATAACTTAAACGTTGGTACTACTTTATAGCTCAGTTTTGCGAGTATTACTAATACAGCAGTCATTATCTTAGGTATAAACCTAACGAAAATTTCTGAACACTAATTGCTCTACGAATGATTTTGCATTTACTGATTAAATATACGGTGTTATATCAGAATAGCATGTTGAAGCTACCGAATTTTAAGATATAAAACTCAGTGTTTCTCTCAGATTTAACTACAAAATTTACAAAATAGAATTAAAGGCAGTGATCAGGAATCGATACAATTAACCCATAGCTCCCAGCAGTGACACCAATGGGAATGAAACACAGACATGAAATAATTAGACCCTAATGGAAACATCAAGAGCGGAAAGCTAAAAGGACTATTACTTACCGACCAAATGGTCAACAAGCTATCCAAAGCAAAACAATATAAGCGAAACACACACTCAAAGACAAACTATAACAAAAATAAACCGTGACAGAAGAACCGCCTTGGTCCTTTCAGTGAAACGAATTCCACTGGGGGGGGGGGGGGAGAGTAAATCGATTTCACGCAGCTGCAATCCTCGCCCTTACTTCCGTCGCGATTTAGACAAATAATTTGTTCAGTCCGCATGAATGCCTCCTAACTCATCAGTGCAACATCTCCGAGAAACTGAATGATCTTCAGAATTGCAGTCATATTTCAAAAGATTTACATAACCATTCTCGTTTGAGATTACGAAGGTCTTCAAAATTGCAGTCATATTTCAAAAGATTAACATAACCATTCTCGTTAAAGATTACGAAAATAGAAATTGCATACGTACGTCTGTTATCTACTACTGTGCTTTGATTAATCCGGGGAATAGTTGGTTCTCAAATATTCTTAAAGTTGATATTCAAATGACCAGACAGCTCCAATTTAAAAGATGTATGGTCTGACAATTGGAATACGGTACATATATGTGTTATATGGGTGTCCTTCAGATATTCCAGTGAGAACATTTGTCAATATTGCACATATATGAATGTCACGGAAATATGGAATTTGAATACTCATTATTTGCACTCACGTATTCAAAACAAAAAATATAAGCGATACACAAACCCAAAGACACACCATAACAAAAACAAACCGCGACAGAAGAACCGCCTTGGAATGGTCAGTTAAACGAATTCCAATGGGGGTGGTGTCTAAAATCGATTTTACGCGGCCACATTCCACGCCCTTACTTCCGTGTCGATTTACACAAACAATTTGTTCAGTCCACATGAAGGCCTCCAAACTCATCAGTGCAACATCTCCGAGAACACAAAAATCAAACAACCACAGAGATGAAACAACGGTGCGGACTCGACAGCAAATAATCACTGAAATGCTGGAGCAAAAGAAGACCAGCAGTTAGACTCCGATGGGCCCTACCAGAGACCCGTCTACAATAGACAGATGTTAATCCAAAAATTGTGCCTCCGTATCAGACAGATGTTAATCCAAAAATGGTGCCAGTTTTGCTGGGTAAATTTGACTGATCAAATCATCGAAAAAGGGATTGTCAATATTTAATTAATCATCCAAATATCTAGAAGTCGAGCTAAAGGCTTCATCTCATTTTAGATTTTTATTCAATCATTTCAGATTGGTTTCCAACGGAAATGGACATCATACAGTCTTTTTCAGAACGAAACAAGAACAGAGAGCCACAAGGGGTGCACAATTCGTACCCATGAGAATACACACAATTTGTCTGACCTGATAATTTAGTACCAAACTTGTAAATATTGTTAAGTAGCTTGACTGAAGAAGTATAAATGCTACGACCATTTTGTCATAGAAAGAATGTATCGTAGGAACGACATTTTCACCGGGTTTGAATAATAATATATGCATGATAGATATATTTATAAATTTCTATATTCTTATATTTTTACGCTTTTGTAAATTACGAAATTATCCAGATCATATGGTTCTCTTGTGCAGTCAACACCGAACGTAAACTTTCCTACAACTATTAATTAGATAAAATAGAAGTGAAAGCAATGATCAGGAATCGATACAATTAACAAACTCCTCCTATCGGAAACACAAAAGTGAAAGAAACACAAACATGAAATAATTAGACCCTAATAGAAACACAAAAAGCGGAAGGCCAGAAGGACAGTTACTTTCCCACAAAAAGGACAAACTGGTTATCCAAAACAAAAAGGATATAAGCGATACACACATTCAAAGACGAACTACAACAAATATAAACCACGACAGAAAACCCACTTTGGGACGGTCAGTTAAAAGTATTGCATGGGGGCGGGGCTTAAATCGGAGCCCTTACTTCCGTTGCGATTTAGACAAATAATTTGTTCAGTCCGCATGAAGGCTTCCAAGCTCATCAGCTTTAGATTTTGTCAGTTCTTCAACAACTCAAAAAGCAATTATATTTTCTGATTCACTTTCTGTGCTTAAGGCTTTGGGCCATTCATCATCCAAACATCCTCAAATAGAAAAATTGATCGAAAAACATCACGACATTTCTGAAACACGCCACATTTTTTTTTTTTTTTTTTTGCTTCCGAGCCATATTGGCGTTGTTGGAAATGAGTATGCTGACAAGAAAGCAAAGGAAACACTCAATTTTGATTCGTCTGTTTTAAAAGAGTAATTTCAATAATTTTAAACCAGTTATCAACAGCTACATCTTGCCGGGATGGCAATGTGAATTGGGCCGTGCAATAGATAACAAACTCCGTGCCATTAAACCTGACGTTGGAACAAAATTCTACGCTCCACAGCCTTCCAGGAAAGAGGATGTAGTATTAACGCGACTGCGTATTGGCCATACTAGAGTTTCTCATTCTTAAATTTTAAATAGTAATGATCAGCCTTCTTGTGGCTTATGATCAGCCTTTCACTGTTCAACATATCTTAATTGACTGTTTGGATTTGCAACAATTGTTCAATGTACATGTTGATAACATTATCTTATTCTTAAAAGAAATTGGGCTTTTTCATAAGATTTGATTTTGTTCTTCAGATTTTTATACATTTTCATTCTAACATTTTTACTTTTAATATCCTCTTAATTCTACATACCTTTTGATCATTAACCGCTCGGCGCTTATGACCAACAAAGAGGGTTGAACATGAAACCATCATCTTTTAGCGAAATAGACGAAAATTTAATCGAGCTGCATTTAGTAAAGTCAATATAAACAAAGTGATATTACAAGTTTCAATATAAGTATACTCAACAAACTGAAAACTGTATCAACTAATTAATTTTAGAGGTATTCAACATATATTTGTATCGCCTTAAGTTAATATAAAATTATTTGTAGTGATGTACCCTGCGGACTGTATCCATCTAGACAAAAATCCTCTAGTTGGGTCCTTATTTTGCATTAGCAAATTAGCCAATTGTGCAACAGAACAATAGGTTTGCAGTAAAGGCAATCCCAAAAATCTTGTTCATTTGGGAATTACAGACGGATCTTCCTAAGTGCAGAGCAAAAACTAATTCAGCACACGAGTAGTCAGACTATCGGTATGGCTATTGCCAGTCAAACGGTTATGGTAGTGTGCAGAGTATTTGACTGCACTAGGAAGACAGTGCTAAAGTTTGTCGATCATATTTGACTTACGTGTTAGGCAGGAATCAAAGTCGACGCGGTATACCTAGTGTAACAACGGGCGTGAAGACAGTTACATCACATTAACCTACCTACGTCAGTGTCATTTACCAGCCGCACTTACGACAAGGCACTAAACAATGACACAGTTTAAATTCGGTTAAATGTTAACAATATGTCATCATATACATATAGACCACACAAGTCAACTAACAAGTTTTTGACAGAATCGGAGTTGAATTCCCCGCAGAGAATTTTTTCTGCTGGCCTTCTCAAGCCGGTTGTTTACATGGATTCTGATTTTTTTTTGACCTTTTAGTTTGTGCCTTCATGTTACTAAATCTTTCTACTGTTTCGATAGCTCGAGATGACTGTTTTCACTAGAATAACCTGGACTTTCTATTTCATTAGTATGCAAAATCTATTACCGATCGAGACGGAAAATTCATCAAGGGGCAATAAGTAAAATCAACATAAACGAAGTGTTATTACGCCAACATAAATCCATTGTACCACGTGTAATTCACATGGTCTCCAAACCCAAACACTATAACATGTGTATGATAATATTTTGTAGACAAATCGGAAATAAACCATTTATCGGCAACTATAAATGGAGTTGAAATTAAAGGTGTCTTAGCTACTGCAGAGGAATATGATTCCATATCAATCAAGTGTTTGGTTGACCCTCGATCTACGATTAGAATACTCCAAGGAAACGAACTTGTAAACCAGACGCAGGATGCACTGGAATTTGTCTACGGTATCCCATCTGCCACTTGCAATAATTCTGGCGAATACACATGTCTTGCTTGGAACATTGCTAATCGTGACAAACCCGCTGAAGATAAAATCAACATCAAAGTGAAATGTGAGTATTTTTTTTAATTCTATTTATTTTTCTTTTATTGAATAACAAAATGAATAAAGGGTTGGCTTAGTTTCTGACTCACTGACCGATTGACTGCAAGAAGATATATTGCAGACAGGACAGTCATATTGATGACAGGCAATACAACTACCCGAATGCTGGAGAAACAGATGGTTTAATTTTCGGACTCGTTGCTCATTATACGATTGATGGCCCGATGAATTGCGTCGCAACTGACAGAAATATCTTAAGTTCTGTTAATGCAGCGTCCACCTGCATTTTGCACTACTGTCGCAATTTATCATCCCACAGACTCTCTTTCGCTCACATTTTACGATGAGCAATGGGGAATTTAATATCCATTTTTCTTATCGCCTAATATGCTTACTATGTTCTTTTGTTGCGGGTTATTATTGTTATATTTCCTCTTTGCATGTACGTATTATATATAGCTTTTTTTTTTTTGGGGGGGGGGGGGGGTAGCAATTTTGGCCATTCTGTGGGAAAGTGACGATTCGTTATGCTTTCAAACTATGATATTTTCATTATGGTGTAATTTTTTTATGTTTGTGTTACTTTCCCTTTGGTATCTTGGATGATTGTATCGTTTCTGACCATTGCTTTCGCTTCTTTTTTATACATGTATTTACGGTGGTTTTAAACATTAGAAGTGAAGGCAATGATCAGGAATCGATACAATTATCCCCCAGCTCCCATCAGAGACACCAAAGGGAAAGAACCACAAACATGAAGTATCTAGACCTTAATGGAAACACTACCAGCGGAAAGCCAAAAGTCCAGCCATTTTCTCACAAAACGACCGAAAGGCCATCCAAAACAATAAGCGACACCGAACCCAAAGACAAACCATAACAAAAATAAACCGCGACAGACGAACCGCCTTGGAACGGTCAGTGAAAAGAATTTCACTGGGTGAGGGGGAGGGGGGCTTAAATCTGTTGCGGCCGCAGTCTCGCCCTTGCTTCCGTCGCGATTTCGATAAATAATTTGTTCAGTCCGCATGAATGCCTCCTCAATCTTCAGTGTAATATCTCCGAGAACTCAACAATCAAACCACCACACAGACTAAACAACGGTGAGAACTCGACAGCAAGAAACCACTGAAATGCTGCAGTAGAGGAAAACCAAAAGTTAGACTCCGATGGGTCCGGCCAGACAGAGCAACAGGCACGTAAAATTAAATTCTATTTCTCAGTAAGCCTTTACGCTGGAACCGTCATAAAATCTGAGTCCTGACCAGCAATTAAAGTGGGAAGCAACGTTGTTAAACGTGATTGGGCTGACTACCATGCATGCAGTCTGTCGTATAGCATTTATGTTGTACCCATTCCTTTTATATCGAAGAATAATTTTACGCAATTGGGTGCTGAAGTCATTGCAAGTATACATTTTTCTGAATTTATATATTAAGTCACCATAAAAGTCGGGTTACGATAGACCTTGTTGCAGAAGAGATTTAAGTACATCATTGAATTTTAAAATTAAATCGGAATAACGTCTATAAAATTTACAAAAGGCTTTATCGGTAACATAAACTACGCAAAGCCTTTTTAAAATTTTATAGACGTCATACTGATTTAATTTCAAAATTCCATATTGGACTTAAATCTCTTCCCCAACAAGGTCTATCGGAACCCAAAGTTTATGGTGACTTAGTATAAAATTCAGAAAAATATATAACCGAAATGACTTCAGCACACAATTTCGTAAAATCATTCTTCGATATATAAAGATTGGGTACAACAGAGATGTTATACGACAGACTGCATGCATGGTAGTTAACCCAGCCACGGTTGACAACTTTGCTTCCCTCTTAAATTGCACGCCGGTGGGTCAGGCCTCAGATTCTATGACGATTCCAGCGTAAAGGCTTATTGAGAATTAGAGAGATCTTATTCAAGGTAATGTTGGTTGGTGCCTGATGCAGTATCTCTGGTCGGGCCCATCGGAGTCTAACTGTTGGTTTTCTTTTGCTCCAGCATTTCAGTGGTTTCTTGCTGTCGAGTCCTCACCGTTGTTTCATCTCTGTGTTCACGGAGATGTTGCACTGATGAGTAAGGAGGCCTTCATGCGGACTGAACAAATTATGTCTAAATCGCGACGGAAGTAAGGGCGAGGATTGTGGCCACGTTAAATCGATTTAAGCTTCCCCCCCCCCCAGTGGAATTCGTTTTCCCTGACCGTTCCAAGGCGGTTCTTCTGTCGCGGTTTATTTTTGTTATGGTTTGTCTTTGGGTGTTTGTGTCGCTTATATTATTTTATTTTGGATAGCCTATTGGCCATTTATTGGGAAACTAACTGTCCTTTTGGCTTTCCGCTATTGATGCTTCCCTTACGTCTGTTGTTTCAAGTTTGTGTATTTTCCCTTTGGTGACGGAAGTAAGGGAAAGGATTGTGGTCACGTAAAATCGATTTAAGCCCCCCAGTGGAATTCGTTTTCGCTGACCGTTCCAAGGCGGTTCTTCTGCCGCGGTTTATTTTGGTTATGGTTTGTCTTTTGGTGTTTGTGGCGCTTATATTATTTTATTTTGGATAGCCTATCGGCCATTTTGTGGGAAAGTAACTGTCCTTTGGGCTTTCGGCTATTGATGTTTCCATTAGGTCTGTTGTTTCATGTTTGTGTTTCTTTCCCTTTGATGTCTCTGACGGGAGCTGTGGGTTGGTTGTATCGATTCCTGAACATTGTCTCCACTTCTGTTTTGCGTAGTTTATAATACCGATAACCCTGATTAAGACGATTTTCAGTTACCAATGTATTACGAGTGTTGATGTCAGCAACATGACGAAATATAAACGCCATAGGATGCCGCAGGAAGAAAATCAATATCCAAGAAAGGAAATCAGGTTTTACGTGGCCCAAAGTCCACCGTCATCTTCCGTGCGTTTTACACAATTTAGTTGTCCGGCTCGAATGGAGGCCTCCTGGCTCATCAATGTTTAGTCACTGTCAATTACGTCGGTTTATACCGCAGTTCAAACAAAAACAACACTAATTTGACAAATATCACCAAACACGAATGCTTGCAGAACGGCAGATTCCACGACATGAAATGTCATGGCGTGCACACGTAGTCTAACGAGACGTCAAGTGGTGCAACCTTCTGACGTCACCGCGCCACTTAGCACTTAGACGTCAGAAACAACATAGCCCTCGAATTACAGTTTTTTCTGATCTTTACATTCTGTATGGAAAAAAATCAAAAATGAGTTCCTTTAAGAGCAATGAAAACATTCATAAGAAAGAAGATGGGTCATACTACGTAGTTTCGGCTAATAAAGCCTCATCAGTGACCCTGTAATGATCAGGCAACGAAAGCCAGAGGAAACATACTTCAAAGAGGGAGTTCCAAATCTGCCCACGCACAGATTTTCTTGAAACTTCAATTGTTATTTACTTGAGGACTATCAACTATATATATAACTTTGTTTCATTTGATAAATTACTGTAGGTCTCAGGAGAGCTCCATTGAGTAGTCCACTGTAGAGGTCATACACACCTGTGAACTTTTCAGTCTTAAATCAATAGGTATGATTATTTTCAAATTTTGTTGCTTTGATTGGCAACAGAACTCTATAAGGATTAATCTAATACAAAAATGTAAATGTGTCTGTGTCTTTTAATTTTACTGATAAATTTATTTACAAAATTTCTTCTACTTTTCATGAAAATTTATAAAAAAAATGAGATTTTCATCCTAAGTATTAGATGTGTTACTGATCTTGTCACCCCAAGATATTGCATATAAAATAGGCCACATATATCCTCTATATGGCAAACAAATTTCGAAAAAGTCAAAAACCGGTAACAATGTTTTTGATTGCTAGATATGGGTTCAGGTCTATTTTTATGCTAAAATCAGTTGCAATATAAGGGGACAAGATTTCCTTAAAGTGTATTTTTATTGTGTTTTAAATGACCATTTAGTGCCACCTTATCACACAAGCTTAGCATAGGCATTTATGTAATAAAAACTCCCCACAAACACTACCCGCACCCCCCCCCCCCCCAAAAAAAAAAGACACTGTTTACAGACAGGAGTTTTGGTTTTATTTTTAAAAAGTAAATGAGAATACACATTAGCCTCAAACAATTACATTATGGAACAATAGGAATAAGATAAGGTGTTTTATTTGGTCTTTCTGTATACTTTGAACCCTGCAATACAAAGACACTTGATGTCAGTAATACGCAATGACGTATTGAATCTGCTTAATAAATTACTTTCATATTCCTATTTATTTCTTTAAATAGTTTTGCTGTTGTCATTTTTACTTCTTTAAAATAAAACAGCAGCCAATAAATTGCCAACTGTGAAGGGACAGACTGATTTTTCGATTTGTTCTAATGATTGATTAGGCTCCCGTCCATCGGGGCTTGAAGAAAAAGATGGGCTGCATGATGCTTTTACGCAGAGCTGAAACCGACTACACACGAGCACTGATAAACCGTTTAGACGATCTAAGCCTGCACAGGCGAAGCGGTGCAAGTGGGTCCGTCTATGCTTATAAACCCTATTGGTTTCATTGAGCGACAGGGCTTGAGATGTCGTTTCGTCTCAATGTCTGGTAAAAGTCCCACAAAATTGGAAGCAACGTCTCCAAAATGAGCTATACAGTGTTAACGGGACGTTAAACCTCAAATCGACCAACCAACTAATGATTGATCGGTCCATGTGTTGTTATTTTTTTCTTACATCACTTGGTCAAAGAGACTCACACTCGGCTCCCCCACCAAAGGTTTAGTGAGATCATGAAAACCATTTTCTGCTTTTTTCTAGGTTCATTATAACAAAAGCGTAAGCTACAATGTCATAGTCTTCAAAATAAAAGCAGAGGTAGTCACACTGTAACTAGTTGTAAAATTGGCATTTGGTATACACTTCCCTAAATGAAATAGATGGAAGGCAAGTTGCTGTAACTTATGCATTTGACAGCTGATATTATATTTTATACCATCCGCATTTTTAGTCATCTGTATGCAGTACTTGTCAACTATGTGAAGTTTTCTAGCTCTGTATTCATCAGTTTTTGCAAATGGCGTAAATCAGCTTAGCTGTAATTTAATGGTATTTCTGAACCAAGGTCTGTAGTTGGCTTTATATTTTTCTATAATACTGATAGCAAATATACCGTTTGCTCTTTTCTTCCTCTGAAATCGTTCAAAAGCTGATCTGAATAGTCTCAATTATACTAATTCATGTTACTAAAAAAATAACTTGTTGTTTTTTGGATCATATTTAAGAATATAAATAGATCATATTTAAGAATATAACTTTCTGACACTGATTTGCACAGCAGGCAACATTTGTTTGTGGTTTAGTTGCGTGGACATTGTTAGAGTGACAAAAGAGCCAACACAATTGTGTTTCTATTTTGTCTACAGTAATCTGTGTATACAGTGAGCCAAAGGATCAGAAAATATTGTCTGTGTTATTATGACACACCTGGCTCAACCAAAATAAAACGTCATTACTCTTGACCATTCAAGCAAGCTGTGCCATTAAGGTATGACAAACAGACTTTTCAACCTTTTTAAGTAGACTGCATCAGTTCAGAGAGTCAAGCGAAATTCTCTGGTTTACATAACCATCCATTTTACTTGCCATTTCAACAATCTTTGTCATAATAAGCTTCACCAGGCTTTAGGATTACTTTAAATGCAAAAACGTCTGTTAAGAAATGAAATATGTTTTAATAAAATCCGATTGAATTGTTAATGAACACTCAAAATTAATTGTGTTTTTGGTATTCCCCAGGGTACCATAACTGATACAAATGCTAATTAAATGAGCCCATACTATACAATCAAGGCTAAAACATACATATATTCATGTGTATATATATATATTGGTGAGCAATTTCTCGATTGAAAATGTTATACCATATCTACAAATGGTTTGAAAAAAAAGAATCTGACCAGTACTATTCAATGTTCATATGCAGTATGTTACCGGTCTCAGATTTTCAAGAAAGTTTGATAAAATGTTCTACACATATATGGACAATTTTCATATTAAAATGATGGGGTGACAAGAACTGCAATAATGTGAAATTAAAAGTCAAACATACTCCAAAAAAATTTATGGTTGTGAAATCTTGGGTCTGCTCCATATAAAATTGCTCATGGTCTGTTGAATTTCAACTAAACAATAGCAAATGTGATACAAAAATAATCACAAATGACTACAACAATGCCTGAAAACATGTTAACTCCAAATTGTAAGAAGCTGTTATGTATACATACACTTGTTTGAAGGTATCCCTATTTTCGGAAGTGGAAATAAACAAAACATTGTAGATTTATAATGAAAACAGATATGAGAGTGAAATAGCTAAATTATGAACAGTCATTTACCAGGCATTAATTATGCACAATATCATGGAAATCTGTGCGTGGGCAGAATCCTATGGCATTTTACTATAGGCTGGAACTCCCCTTTGCGAATTTCGAGCTGGCAGTCGATTCAAATATGTTTTATAAAAGGGTTATCCTTTTGAAGCAAGGAATACACCACAGAAGTGAAAAATATGGAGTGTACATGTTTTCTGGGCCAGACTAGCTAGTTTCGGCCAATTAGGCCTCATCAGTGACCCTCAGATATTTTCAAAATTCCACAATGGAATCAATGATCCCAAAGGACAAGAAAATATAATCTACACTATGATGTAGGGCAGGGAGACGTTTTACCGCCGCCACACATTCCGACACACCAGCTGTAGTGAAGTTAAATATGTTCTATAAAAGGGTTATCCTTTGGAAGCAAGGAATACACCACAGAAGTGAAAAATATGGAGTGTACATGTTTTCTGGGACAGACTAGCTAGTTTCGGCCAATTAGGCCTCATCAGTGACCCTCAGATATTTTCAAAATTCCACTATGGAATCAATGATCCCAAAGGACAAGAAAATATAATCTACACTATGATGTAGGGCAGGGAGACGTTTTACCGCCGCCACACATTCCCACACACACCGCCACACATTCCCACACACCAAAGACTGATATAAATCAAAATGGGGTCCAAATAATTAAAAGCCTGTCTAGACAATGAGTCTTAACCAATAATTTATTTCTGATTTCTCAGAATATTCACGCTGATCTCAAAGGACCAAAAGTAAAATATAAACTCCACTATGGTTGATGTACGGGGAGACGTTTTACGGCCGCCACACGGCACAACACCAGTTAGTTTATTTACGCTTAAGAAATATTTTCGAGGTTTAGACGCAAATGCAGTAGCAGTGCGCCCTTGTTCCACATGGCCGTATGAATCTAGCTGACATTTCTGAAAAATAATTTGAATAAATATAGGGAAGATAGAACTTTGCAGTTTGCCTGCTATCCCCGGTATAAGGGGGTGCATGTTATCGTTTACACTTGCGTTGTTTACACTTGCGACTTCGGTACCTGTAAAGAAAGTCCGGTATATAAATGGTCAGTAGATGCATAATAGGCCAGTAGGAGGTACGTATTGAAGTTCACTAACGATTATAGCGTGTAGCTGGTCTTGTTTGTGGCTTGTGTATTAAGGGTTTTAAAATACACATTTCTACCTACACTAATTCATGATTGCCTTCCTTCATGCATATTGACTTACTATGTAGGTTGTTATCATGACTAACTAGTGAGCAAGACTTCTTCAATACTAACTAGTCTGGCCCAGAAAACATGCGCACTCCATTTTTTTCAGCTCTGTGGTGTATTCCTTGCTTCAAAAGGATAACCCTTTTAAAGAACATGTCTCGTTATTGTTATTTAGCGCGACCCTGCATGGGAACTAGGGTAACTGAATATTCGAAAACAAGTTCAAGCCCTCTCTTGTGTTTTTGTTTGTTTATTTTGTATGTTATTGTTGTTTTTCTTCTGACAGTTCCGTGGTTGTTCTTTTGCTTTTTCTGATAAGCACACCAGGGGTTTCAGGCTAACATCTGTCGTCCGATTGTCTGTTAAACATTTTCATAAACTCCTCCCAAACTATGGAACAGATTGTGTTGAAACTGGGTTAGGATTATTGAGGCGATTCGCAGATCAAAAGTAGATAAAATCGTTCAGATCAAAATTTCAAGATGGGCCGCCGTCTTGAAAATGAATTCTTCTTCTGAACCAAAAGTTGAAATGCCTTTAAACTTGGCAGTGTCGAGGCAACTTTAAGTTTTTTTTTTAGTTTAACGGCCCAGTCAACACTATTTATGTCTTTTTAGCCGGGCAGTTTACCTATCCTAACTTTTCCTGGGCAGGCTTATACGTAAGCGGTAACCAGCACAGTTCACATTCTTGCGCCAGAAACTGTGAACTGCCCTTCTTGAATTAGCAGATTAGAGATAATGACCGTAGAACAGATTTAATGATCAATCTTCACGAAAGAATGTTGCCGACCGCGGCAGGTACCGAACCCGCGTTCTCATGATCACCAGCCAGACGCGCATCCGGCTGAGCTATCGAGGCCGGCAAACTCTTAGATTTAAAATAGCTCAAATCGTTCCGATCAGAAAACCACTATGGTCACCTTTAAAATACATATTTAAAATTAGGGCCCCGCAATCTTTTGCGGGTGCCCTATAGTAATCAACCTCTCATCGTCCGGCTGTCCGTTCACATTTTCATGTTATTTTTATTTACCGTCACACGCATCAAATGCAAACTTTAAACATAAAGTCACAACAACAATACACAATTTGGAGTTAAGATATGTAACTCTAACTTTTACATTAACAGAGTTATGGCCCTTTGAAAAAAAAATTTCAACATTTTTCATATTTTTCTTCATCATTTCGAAACCGTTATATGTATTCCAATAAAACTTGGTGTAGTTATTTGGAGTCAAAATACACACTTGTTCAGCAAAGGTAAACAACTCTAGCTTAAAGAAATTGTGACTTATGACCCTTGCTCCGTCCGTCTGTCAGTCTACATCTTCATGTGTTTTCTTTATAACATATAAACCGTAAAACTTCAAAGTTTAAACGCAAAGTCACAACAACAGTACACAGTTTTATATCAAGTCTACTCTCGCATCAAAACTTTTTTATCGTTATGGCTCTTTGTAAAATTCAAATTTGCAGCATTTTTCATCTTTTCTTCACCATAGTTTCAAAAACGTTAAAGATATTTCAATTTAACTTGCTGTATATTTTGAAAGTTACAATGTACACATGTTTAGCAAGAGGCAACAAGTCTAGCTTTTATAATCTTTGACTGATGCCCCTTTATCGTCTTCCAAACGTTTAAAAACTTTTATATCGGCCATAGTTCTAAAACCATGCAATCATTGTATAAAATAACGAGCAATAAACAGTCAGAGCACTAAGACAGCTGACAGCGCAACCCCATTGAATGTCTAAACGTTTCTACCAATCTGTCTCCCCCCTCACCGAGACACACACACACACACACACACACACACACACACACACACACACACACACACACACACACACACAACCCCCACGCCCCCACATACACACCTACGAACATGCAATCGCGGGGTACTGATCACGACTGTGGTGTTTCTAGGTTCTCCTGAAAAGAAAAGGCAATTGACACGGCACATCATTCAAAGTACCCAGATGATTTGCTGATCAAAAATGGCTATAATCTTTAGATCAGATATTCAACATGGTCATTTTAATAAACCTGCTTTGAATTTCTACTTCTTAACAAAAAGGCCAATTAACTCAAAACTTGATATCAGTGCAACCTGTAGATGAAATTAGCTAAAAGCGTTCCAAGCAGAAATCTAATATGGCTGCTAGGAAAGCTATCTTGATTATGTACTTAGAATGGCTTCTCCTGGACGAAAACGTTGATTGACTCTTACTTTTTGGAGGTAATGTTTCGTCTAGCAGACCGATAATAGCTTGATTTTTTCCAGTTTGAGATCCAAGATGGCCACCATGACCGCAATCTTGAAACCCTATTTAGAGCTTCTTCTCCCGAACCCTGAGACGGATTGACCCAAATTTTAGTAGAAAATATAGATGCGATCAATAGATAAAAAACATTTGAAACACTTAAGATCCTAAACCAAAAAATGGCCGCCATCTTGAAACTCTTCTTTGAGCTTCTAATCCTGAACCAAAATGGCAATCAAAGTCACCATCTTTCCAATTTGTTTGAGCTTTTCTCATTACGATAACACACAGGTGCGACTTAGTGAATTTTTAACATCTCCGAAATGGCTACTTTTTCTGGTGAAAATCCGTGATATTTTCCTTATTTATACTGCAACCATAGGTTGTGGGTACTCGATAGAACCGCCTCATTGAGGCGGTTCTAACGAGTACCCACAACCTATGTCTTGGAGTAAAAATAAGAAAACTAATGTTTACCCCCGTAAACCCCAGTTTTTGCTATACATAGTGGGGTGTAAGGGGGTGTTTATTTCACGGACTTGTTCACTTGATGAGATATATAAAATGGGGTCGACATCAACTTTAATAGGGAGCTTGTGGGTTAAGTGCAGAAGAGAACTGAATATATCAATGGGCTCCAAAATCAAAGATGCATGGCATAATGGTCATCTTGCAAATGTACTTTGAACTGAATGGGCATTGACTCAAGCCTTAATAAGAAATAAGTCGTGCAACTACTTTGATTTAAAATCCAAGATGGCAGCAATTGACCTGTGAAATTGTATTGTCTGACACCTCACGTTATGCACAATATGTTAACAATAGCAACCAAGTTAGAAAATGCGACCCAGGAAAGGCCACAATCAAAGAAGGCAGCAATCTCAAGAAATAAAAAAAAACAAGCGACATGGAGATACATACAAAAATATCAGACGAAACATATACCAACGACACAAAACCAATTAACAAATAAGACACTGCCAAATAAAGGTCGCACCGGGACGGTCAGTAGTAAAACCACCGGGGCCTGAACTCTGATGCTAACGAAGCCCCACTACCACCCCCAGTTCCAGTGCAGTATCAAACATAATAAACAGAATTGAAGGCAATGATCAGGAATCGATACAATTAACCCACAGCTCCCATCTGAGACACCAAAGGGGAAGAAGCACAAACATGCAACAACAAGACCCTAATGGGAAAACAATACCGGAAAGCCAAAAGGACAGATACTTTCCCACAAAATGGCCAAATGGCTATCCAAAACAAAATAATATAAGCGATACATCCCCAAAGATATACTATAATAAAAATAAACCGCGACGGAAGAACCGCCTTGGAACTGTCAGTGAAACGATTTCCACTGGGGGTGGTGGCTTAAATCGATTTTACATGGCCACAATCCTCGCCATTATTTCCTTCGCGATTTAGACAAATAATTTGTTCAGTCCGCATGAAGGCCTCCTAACTCATCAGTGCAACATCTCCGTGAACACAAACATCAAACAACCACAGAGATGAAACAATGGTGAAGACAATGACAAACCGATCCGCACGGAGGGTTCTCAGCTCAACAGCGATTCATAATATAAACTACACAGTAAAACGATCATGCATAGGCTTACACAATCATGAATCAGGGTTGAGGACTCAACAACAATCCGACGTCAGAGCAGAAGAAAACCACCAGTTAGATCACGATGGTTCGAACTCAGGAAATATCAGGCTCAACCCCTGTTGAATTCAAACGATTTAGGATGGGACCGTCATAGAGCCCGAAGCCCGGCCCATCGCCGCGCCATTGAGGAGCGAAGCAAATCCGTCTTCCGCAAACGGGCTGACAACCAAACACGCGGTCCGTCGCACAGCATCCACGCCACAATTAATCGTGCCGCACCTCGCAACAATGGTCCTGGCCAAAAACAAAGAAACTAATACTGCCTGGTATTCTTCTGAATTTATAAACTAAATCTTCATAAAATTCAGGTTCCGACACAAACCAAAATTTGGTTTGCCAGTCTAAAATCAATAAGGGGTCCATGATGGCCCTAAATCGCTCACCTGATCCATATTGTAGAAATGAAACATTCAGTAATATGAGATGGAGTGGAGAATTTGAGCAATTTTAGTTAGGAACAGTTCTGTGAAATTATTTCAATATCCATGCACTGGTTAAGGAGAAGAATAGAGGTAGAGGCAATGAAGACGTTTATAGATGTTTTTCTATTTTTAGCTATGGCAGCCATTTTGTTCATCTGAGCGGAACGGTTTAAGCAGTTTTGTAGTGGGTCAGATAGGGAAGATTCCTGTGAAATTATTTCAAAATCCTTTTCTGGTTAAGGAGGAGAGGGTCATATAAAGGTTTTGTTTTATTTGTAGCTCTGGCAGCCATCTTGTTAATCCTGGCGGAACATTTTGATAGTATGGGTGAGAGTAACCCAAGGAATATTCCTTTGAAATTATTTTGAAATTTGGCCAATGGCAGTGGAGATGTTGTTTTAAGGTTTTCTACTTTTAGCTCTGTTGGCCATTTTGTTCAGCGGATTAGAACCATTTGGAAAATTTATTAGAGGGGCCCTCAAAGAACATTCCTGTTAATTATTCCAAAATCTGTATATTATTGACCGACATGATGTTTTCTATCTTTAGCTCTGGTGGCCATCTAATTCAGCCGAGTGGAACGGTTTGGGCAATTTTGGTAGAGAGTCACCCTGTACAATGATTCCAAAATCCGTTCACAGGTTTAGGAGAAGATGTCTTTCAAGTATAATGTTGACAGAGATGTTTTTAATTTTCAGCTCATGTGGTCATCCTGGTCATTCGAGTGGAAGTGTGTGGCTAATTTTGGTAGAGTGTCACACAAGGAACAATCCTGTACAAGTATTTTAAATCCATTCACATTTTAACGAGATGTCTTTAAAGAATATTGTTGACAGACGGGAAGATATTTTCTGTTTTAGTTCTGGTGGCCATTTTGTTCATCTGAGTGGAACAGTTTGGGCAGTTTGCTAGAGCTGTTGGGTCAATCAAGAAAATTCCTGCGACACAATTCAGATATTGGACCAGTGGCCTATGAGGAGGTGGCGTTTTAAGTATTTTTCAATTTTTGTTTTCTATGTTTAGCTCTGGTGGCCATCTCGTTCAGCGGAGCATTTAGGCAATTTTGGTAGAGGGTCACCCAAGCAACACACCTGTAAATTAATAAAAAAAATATGTTTACCGGTTCAGGAGGAGATGTCTTTTTAAGAATATTTTTGACAGATGAGAAGACGTTTTCTATTTTTAGCTCTGGTGGCCATATTGTTCATATTAGCGAAACTGTTGGGGCAATTTTGGTAGATGGTCACCCAAGAAATATTCCTGTGAAATTATTTTGCAATATGGCTAGTTGCCTAGGAGGAGGTGGCGTTATAAGGGTTTTCTATTTTTGTCTGTTTTTAGTTCTAGTTGCCAGCTTTTTCAGTAGAACGAAGCCATTTAGGCACATGTGGCAGCGGGTCATCCTAGAAACATTCCTAACAAATGGTGTCAAAATACATTTATCGGTTTAGGAGATGCCTTTTAAGTATAATGTTGACAGACGATATGCTTTCTATCTTTAGCCCTGGCGGCCATCTTGTCCATCCAAGCGGAACGGTTTGGGCAGTTTTATTAGAGGGTCAGTTAAGAAATATTCATGTGAAATTGTTTTGAAATTGGGCCAGTGGCCTAGGAGAAGATGGCATTTTTTCTATTGTGTAGCTCTGGTGGCCATCTTGTTCAGCGGAGCGTACTAATTGAGACAATTTTGGTAGATGGTCAGAGTAGAAACCTTGTAAAATTATTTCAAAATTCGTCCACCAGTTTAGGAGATGTTTGTAAAGTAGATTGTTGACAGACGCACAACATCACATTTTAAAGTTTGTCTTTTTTTCTGTTTTAGCTCCGGCGGCCATTTTGTTCATATAGTCAATTTTGGTGGAGGGCCACTCAAGGATTATTTCTGAAATATTCTTTCAAAATCCGTCCACCAGTTTAGAAGATCTCTTTAAAGTAGATTGTTGAAAGACACACGGCGCACGACACACGACGGACATCGAGCGGTCACAAAAGCTCACCATGTCACTACGTGACAGGTGAGCTAAAATTTATCAACTGGTTCAGGAGGAGAAGTTGTTTGAAGTTCTATTTTTAGCTTTGAAAGCTATTTTGTTTATCTGAGCGGAACGGTTTGAACAAGTTTTGTAGAGGGTCACCCAAGGAACATTCCTAAGAAATTGTTACATAATTCATCCCTGGTAAAGGAGAAGTGGACGTTTAAAAGTGTTACTATTTTCAGCTCTGGCGCCCATTTTGTTCATCTGAGCAGAAAGGTAATTTTGATGGAGGGTCATTAAAGGAATTTTCCTGTGGAACTATTTCAAAATATGTCCACTGGTTAAGGAAAATAAGTCATATAGATTTATTTTTTCTATTTTAGCTCTTCATCAGAGCACAACAGTTTGAGAAAATTTGGTAGAGGGTTATCCAAAGAACATTCATGTGAACTTATTTCAAAATACGTTCACTGGTTAAGGAGCAGAGTTCATTTAAACATTTTTTTAGCTCACCTGTCACGTAGTGACGAGGTGAGCTTTTGGGATCACTTTTTGTCCGTCGTGCGTGCGTGCGTGCGTCCGTTCGTGCGTGCGTAAACTTTTTCTTCAAACGACATCTCCTCGTAAACAAGTGAATGGATATTGATATAATTTCACAAGAATGTTCCTTGGATGACCCTCTTTTAAAATTGCCTAAAGCATTCCGTCCCGTTAAACAAAATGACCGCCAGAGCTAAAAATAGAAAAACCTTTAAATGACATCTCCTCCTAGGCAAATGGCCCGATTTGAAAATAATTTTACAGGAATGTTCCTTGAGTGACACTCTTTTAAAATTGCCTAAATCGTTCCGCTCCGTTAAACAAAATGGCCGCCAGAGCTTAAAATAGATAAGCCTTTAAATGACATCTCCTAGGCAAATGGCCCAATTTGAAAAGAATTTCACAGGAATGTTCCCAGAGTGACCCTCTTTCAAAATTGCCTAAATCGTTCTGCTCCGTTAAACAAAATGCTTCTAGGCAAATGGCCTAATTTGAAAAGAATTTCACAGGAATGTTCCTAGAGTGACCCTCTTTCAAAATTGCCTAAATCGTTCTGCTCCGTTAAACAAAATGGCCACCAGAGCTAAAAATTGAAAAAACCTTTCATTGACATCTCCTCCTAGGCAAATGGCCCAATTTGAAAATAATTTCACAGGAATGTTCCTTGAGTGACCCTCTTTCAAAATTGCCTAAATCGTTATGCTCCGTTATATAAAATGGCCACAAGAGCTAAAAATATAAAAACCTTTAAATGACGTCTTTTCCAAGGCAAATGGCCCGATTTGAAAAGAATTTCACAGAAATGTTCCTTGAGTGACCTTCTTTCAAAATTGCCAAAATCGTTCTGCTCCGTTAAACAAAATGGCCGCAAGAGCTAAAAATAGAAGTACCTTTATTTGACATTTCTCCTAGGCAAATGACCTGATTTGTAAATAATTTCACAGGATTGTTCCTTGAGTGACCCTCTTTCACAATTGCCTAAATGGTTCCGCTTAGTTAAACAAAACGACCACCAGAGCTAAAAATAGAAAAAAAAACCTTTAAATTTTTTTTTTTTTTTTTTTTTTTTCATTTTTGTCGGCACCTCCTCCCCTTCCGACACCATGTACATATCGTGCAAAATATTTTTTATACAACTGATCCACATATATATACATATATATATACATATACATATATACAGATAGATTGTAGTACGCGAACGAATGCGCGGAAGCGTCATGTATGTATGTATGTATGTATGTATGTATGTACTTTCCATTGGGATGCTTATTTTTTGTATGTATGTATTTTCCATTGCAGTGTGCTGTATGTATGCATGTATATATATATATATGTGTGTGTGTGTGTGTGTGTGTGTGTGTGTGTGTGTGTGTGTGTGTATGTGTGTGTTTTTGTGTGTATGCGTGTGTAAGTATATAACGGTCAGAATTGTAGTTTGGATTGACACTAGAAAAAAAAAAGGTGGCACATATATTTGTAAACTCTTTTTTTTTTTTTTTTTTTATTTTGTTGAAATTGCAGTTGATACGCCAGTCAATCCTGTGTATGTATGTGTGCATGTGGGAATGTAAAGTAGTTTCCATTGAAGATGTTTATCATTATGTATGTATGTGTACGCATGTGCGTTTATCCCTCCGCAGTTCATGAGAGCACGAACGCGGCGAGCCATGTGCAAGGTGAATGAACCTCGAGGAGGTTCTTGTGAACCCCGCCGGCGACCCGCCGCCGTCCACCCCCCATGAAAAGCAGAAAGATTAAGTTCTTTTTTTTTATTATTATTATTATATTTACAATCTTTACCCCTCGTCACTGCTTTAAGAACCGCAAACCTGGGAAAAACTTTTAAAACTGAGGTGTATTTACACTCTGTTTTCCACAAGGAGTGGAACAGCGTTTACGTCCCCAACGCCTGTAAAGAACTATGGTTTAGAATGGCATTACCCGGCGTCACTGAAAGTCATGTGACTTGATGTGTTCATGGAAATATGTACTACACTGCCCTCCACGGGCCTACATTAGACTTTACGCTGGAAATGAAAATATTCACGGGAGTATGTATGTATGTATGTATGTATGTATGTATGTATGTACGTATGTATGTACTTGTCCATTTAATTTAAAAAAAAAGAAAATCCACATATGCATGTAGCCTATGTATGTATGTATGTTTGTATGTATGTATGCAGACGAGATTTCGCAACTTGCGGCGCGCGATCAGGATTCACACCGTTTGTGAGACCTAAATTGCGTTCCGAATAAATTTAAAAGAGGTAAAAGGAAACGGTATATATATAAAAATAAAAAAATAAATAAATAAATAAATAAATAAATATCATTTTACGTTTCTTTTCCGGGGCGGCACGATATGTTTGAGAGGATTATTTTGTTGTCCATCCAGCGGTGACAGAACCGGCTCCCATGGGAGGCCCATTTGGCGGCCCAGACTTCCATCGGGCTTTCCCATCCCAAGTCGACACAGCCACCGCTGAAGTGACAAGGTTCACAATCCTCCCCCTCACCTCTATATTTTTTTAGCATAAACTTTATTATTTAAATTTATAGGAACTAAATATATAAATAAATAGATAAATAAGTAAAAAGTAGTATAGCTGAGTAAGGAAACGTCGATGTGTTCATCTAGTCACTGTCGTTCTTCTTTTTCTGAAATAATAAAAAAAAAACAGTTTATAACAATGAACAATCATATAGTAGCTTGACCTCTCTCCCGCCGCACACGACGGCCCCTACCGTAGCAGACAGAGTAGACCCAGATCACATGCCATCTAATCAGGATCTACGCAGCCTGCGAATTAAGCAATGGTTTGTTTGATAATCAGCAGTAGGGTGAATGTTCTTAATTTATTCATGCAGCGGGACCGGGGCCAACTATCTTTATATATTTCGATAAAGCGTGTACTTGTTGACTTGTTTTTGTTTACATCATGTGACTTTCGATTATAAAAGATATGTAATTAGGTGACCGTGTATTGCCAAAAGCTTGACCCGTTTTTAAAGTGTTGTGTATTGAAGAAGAAGGATTGTCATTTTTCCGTAAAGATGTGGGATTTACTGCCAGGTTCTTAGGTAAAAATTGTTGTATCCTAATTGGATATATCAATTCGAGATCTATTTATTGAAGATTGAGAAAAAAAAAAAAAAAAAAAAAAAAGTTGTGCAGTGCCAATTTAGGCATCGAATGATCGAGATTCAAGGAATGTCGTCCTCACTTACAACACAGATTGATAGGCTAAACGTTTGCGTTTACCAGATGGGTGTTTATTATTCTGATATGCTTAATGTATTTGTTTGTGTATGTGTGTGTTGTTTGTTTCAGCTCAGAGGCTGGCCCCGCCCATGGGGGCTTGAAGAAATATATGGGATGCATGATGCTCCCACGCAGAGATAAGCCTGGGCACTAGAACTGGGAACCCGCTTAGAGGATCTAAGCCTGTACAGGAACCGCAGCACGAGGCAGACTGCCCAAGCTAATAAACCCAATTGGTTTCCTTGGGCGACAGGGCTTGAGATGTCATTTCATCTCAATGTCGGGTAGAGGTCCCACAAAATTGGAAGCAATGCCTCCAAAATGACCTTTACAGTGTTGACGGGAATGTTAAACGTCAAATCAAACAAACAAATTTATCAGAAGCTAGAAAATCTCTTGCTATTTTTATTTTCAGAGCCTGCATTCTATATATTTGATGTCCCAGTTTCAAAAGCCATTTTTTTCAAATTTATGTTTTGGAATCGACTGTTTTGTTTGTCGTATTTCACTACATAAATTGATCTGAAGGCTAAGTATTCATCTGAAATATGCTGGTGGATAGATCTATCATGTCTGTGTAGTCTTGTGCCCGCCTCAGTCAGACTGGACTTCAGTATCTTCCATTTACTCAACAGCAAACTTCAGAAAGGACGGACTTGTCTCATTACTACACTAGAAAGGTTTCCGAAAGAAATTGCTACCTTCCCGAAACGAAATGGAAGGATTGACAGTTCCGGAAGAAAGGCTGCAGGTAACCTACCATAATTTCAAATAACTTGTAGTATATAAAATATACATGTATGTAATACTGCTGCTAACCATTTCTGTATTATATATTTCTGATCCAAGATTGTAGCAATTTTTTAGCTTAATGTGATTTTTTGTAGATCATAACGATAACACATCCGTATGACATAATGCGTTCTTTTATATCATTGTTATCATGAAGATATATATATATAAGAAAAAAAAAGATTAACTACAGAAGCCTCAGTGAGGCTATCAAGAATAGGGGAAACACAAAGTATACCCCTTCAATCCTCACTTTTCTATACAAATCGGGATTTTGAGCGTTTTTCCTTACACGTACCCATTAATTGGAGTCTTATCTGCTAGAAAGGATACATGGAGCATTCCAGCTTACGTTTGGTGTCTTTATGTATAAAGCTATCCAAGCGGTATTGATTCATTTCATGAAAACAAATTTTAAGCAGGTAACTTGGAGGGGAGAGAAAAAAAAAAAAAAAAAAAAAAAAAAAAAAAAGGAAAGTCCTATGTGCGTTCCTTCTTTTGCCAGGCATTTATGAATCTAGTAAAAATTTCACATTTGACTTTTGTGTTAGTATAGATCTCTAGCCAGTATTTAAGCTGACAAAGGATCCAACTTTTCATATTTATCGTACTGTCATTTTTTATCCAATATTTGTAGATTGCAAAAAAGATATGTGATAATAGACTGTTTAACTCATTATATGCCTCATAACTTATTTTATGACCAAAAACTAAGGTTTTTAAAGTTAGTTTAAATTCAAAGCCTAGACTTTTCAGTATCTCTTCAATAAATGTGATGATTTGTTCTTGTTTCTTGCATGCTATGAATAGGTGATTATAGTTTTCTACACTAGCACATCCAAATCTACACTTATTTGTATTTGATATTTTCCATCTAAACAGGTTTTCCTGACATGGCAATAATTTGTGCAGTATCTTAAAATGAAAATCTGATAGTTTCCTTATATTTTGATTAACTCTGCATTCCCAGATTTTTGTCCATGCGGGCTTATCGGGGAACATGTTATTCCAGTATTTCTCAATATAACTGTGCTTTTTGATCTTGCTAATCAGTATACTATAATATTGTCTTGCTTTGTTCGGTAAATCATAATCAATCTTATTGTTTAGCAGAAGGAAAGGTTTGAATTGTTTCTTCACCTGTATGTTCATGTTACTTTGTGCTATTTGTTCTTTCCAGGATTTTGGTATTGCTTTTTGAATGGTTTTATATTCCATTATCCAGTTTTTGGTATCTTTTAATTTTTGAAGTATTTCTTGTCCTGATAAAAAATTTCCTTCAGCATCTATTATGTCATCTATGAAATTTATGTTACTTTTGTTCCAATTTTTGAAGTATAGAGTTTTACCTTTTGACTGAATGTATTTATTTCCCCACAATATCTCAGACCTAAAATCATTGGCATTCTTTGGTGCTTTATTGCCTCCACCACACAGATGCCAACTTTTAATAACCTCTCTGTAAAACATAGGCAACTGAAATGGAATATGTTTCTCTTCTGCTCCATTCATACACAGGACTTGTTTAATTTCAAAATTTTCAAAGTATTTTTGTGGGATAATACCCCATGTTTCTGATTTACATTTTAGTAGTCTATTGGCCCAAACTGCTTTCATAGATAGACAAAACGTACGAAAGTCTAGCATGTTTAGCCCCCCATTACAGGTGTCATTTATCATAACTTTTCTTGCGATTTTGTCCCTTTTGTATTTCCACAGAAAGCCAAAAAATGCTTTATTAATCTCCGTTATTACCCAATCTGGGGTGTACAATGCTGCAGTAAGGTAAACTATTTTAGCTAAAGCCAGTGTTTTTATTACTAAAATGCGTCCTTGTAATGATAAGTTTCTGATGTTCCAACATTTAAGGCAATTCTTGATTTTTTCTATTTTTTTCAGTCCAATTTTTAAGTTCCATTTCCTTTCTGTTGTATCCAAAGTAAACACCTAAAGCCTTGACGGAATTGTTATTCCAGTTAATGTCTGCAAAATTGTCGTTCCTGTTTTTTCCTTGCCCTATCCACAATCCCTCTGTTTTTCCTTTATTAAGCTTCAGGCCCGAAACTTTCCCAAACTTTTCTACAATATTTAACGCTTTTGAAATTGCTTTTTCATCTTTTAAAAAAAGTGTTGTATTGTCTGCCAACTGAGATATTTGTATGTTTTTTTCATTGTCCTTAACTTTTATTTTAAGACCTAGATCTTCATTATTTCTTAAATTTACTGCAAAAATTTCTACAACTAATAGAAACAATAAGGCACTTAAAGGACAGCCTTGTCTTATTCCTTTATTTATTTTTATTGGCTTGGATGTCCATCCGTTGTTTGTAATACATGATTCGGCATTCTGATACATCACATCTATCCATTTTTTAAAGGAATCACCAAAGTTGAATTTTGATAAAGCATTGGACATGAAAGTATGACTAACTGTATCAAACGCCTTTTGAAAATCTAAAAAAACTATAGCCCCTTGTTGATCATTGTCTTCAAAGTAGTCTATGACATCTTGTATTAGCCTGATGTTATAACAGATGTTCCGTCCTTTTATATACCCGGACTGGTCTGTGTGAATTAGCTTTTGGATAACTTTTTTAAGCCGGTTAGTCAAGACATGGGCTAGAATTTTATAGTCTGTATTTAACAAGCTAATTGGGCGCCAGTTTGACAGTAAGGTTTTGTCGTTTTTTTTAAATAAAAGGTTTAGCATTCCTCTTTTCTGGGTAACAGAGAGTTCACCAGTTTCATATGCAGAGTTAAAGGAGTCTACTAATAGTAATTTGATGTCTGACCAGAAACAGATATAAAATTCGACTGGGATACCATCTGACCCTGGGGACTTGTTTTTTTTTCATATTGTTAACAGCATTTTCACATTCTTGTTCAAGAATCTTTCCTTCAAGTAATTGCTTTTCTTGTTCATCTAACTTTTCTGTATTTTCTGTGTTATTTATGTAAGTTTCAATTTCATCTTCTGATATTTCGTCAGATTCGTACAGATTTTTGTAAAATGCATGCTCTTCATTTAATATTTCTTTATTACTGGTTGTAACTGTACCATCTTCTTTTTTCAACTTTTTTATCGTATTATTTGAATAATTTTTTTTTTCTAAATTATAAAAATATTTTGAACTTCTTTCACCCTCTTCAACCCATTGTGCCCTACTTCTTATTTTTGCTCCATTTTTCTGTTGCTCTGTCAGGTTTTGTAAACTATTGATTAGAGTGTCACGTTCCTGTTGAATGCTGTGCCTATAATTTGACTCAATCAGTTCTTGCTCTTTTTGATCAATTTTTGTTTCAAGTTCTGTCATTGCATTTTTTTTAACTACTTGTTTTTTTGTACAGTAGCTTATTGAAAATTCTTTAATTTTAACCTTTATCATCTCCCATAGCATTTGTTTAGATAAAAAATTAAAGTCCAACTTTACTGCGCTTATTAATTCTTTTATGTGCTGAATGTAGACTTTGTCTTTTAAAATGCTTGTGTTGAGCTTCCATCTGCCTGGGCCTCTTTTAGAATCTTCTAAATTGAAATCCATTTTAACACATTTATGGTCTGATTTTATGCTTGAGTGTAAAATTTTGATATTTTGTACGTAATTGGTGCACTCTTCTGTGACAAGAAATTTATCCAGGCGACTTTTGTCAAGGTAGGTATACTGTTTTTTGTTAGGATTGAATTCTCGCCAAATATCCTTCAACTGAAATTTCTCTTTTAATGACTTATATGTGTTTGAGCTAATATCTTTGGCATTGCTTGGGCTATTTTGCCTGTCTAACATGTCAGATTCAGTATGATTGAAGTCTCCCCCCACAATTATTTGTTCTGAGCTCATAGAATGTTTTTGAATCCATTTTTGGAGCTTTGTAAAAAATATTTTTCTCTCTTTTTGACTATTTGGTGCATAAATATTGACCAGACAAAAGTTTTTTTCTTCAAAATAAACATTAATTAACAATATTCTGCCATCCTCACTTTTGTGTACACTTAATATTTTTGTATTTGTGTCAGTATTTCTGCAAAGTAAAATTGCCGTACCTTTACTATGTATAGTTCCTGGATTTAAAAACAGAGTACCATCCCATTCTTTTTCTATATACCCTTTTAGATCATCAGTCCAATAAGTTTCTTGGAGGAAAGTTATATTTATTTTTTTTTGTTTTAACCAAAAAAATAGATTTTCTCTTTTTTTCTTTTCTCGTAATCCTCTTGAATGTAATGATAAGAATGAAAGCGAGTTCTTATCCATTTACATGTGTATTTTATTCATTTATTTTTTTTTTTGTAACTGCCTTTGGATTTTTTGGGGTCCTTTGGTCGATTGTCAGTATCAGGGGTAATTTCTCCTGCCTTTCGTACTCTTGCAGGGCTCGCACCACGGCTTGATGTTGGTGTATTTGGGGCACTGTGGGCGGACCCAGCTATCCATTTGGTTAGGGGGATTTGTTTATTGGAAGATGTGAGTGTAGGTTCCCTAACATCCTCATCCTTTCCATCATTCTCAGGACCCTTTCTTCTATCATTCATATTTTCTTTTTCACCCTTTTCCCCTTCATTTTCACTCTCAGTATCTCCATCTGTCTCTCCTTGGTTGTATTCATCACTTTGTTCATGTTCATGTTTAGAGAGCATGTCACTGACAACATTTCTGAAGGCAGGACACATGGGACTCCCCTTTTTATGGCCAGATTCTAAACATTCATAACAGACAGGGTCATTGGGGCAGTCTCGACGTGTATGGCCCTTCTGTTTACAGTTTCCACACTCTATTTCAGATTTTGTTATTTTCTGTTCTTTATGATACAGGGTAGCTGTAAAGAGCCCCATAGATTTTTTCTTTGGCAAAGGTTCTTCAGGGACTATTATGTCCACAAACCTATCCCCTGTCTTAAAGTTGGTAAGTTGGCCCTCAGGAGTTCTAGCCCTGACATACTTCAGGTTTCCCAACATCTGGACCTCCATTTCTTTTAATGTATTGACAATTATGTCATTGTCATAAGACAGAGGTATATTGCGTACATACAATCTAGTTGACTCTAGCTTTTCAATATCTCGCCCAAGAGTCCCAAACTTAGGCAACAGAAAGGGATTCCTGTCTTTTAGTGTAATCTGGACACCTCTGAGACTGATACCTGTTACCAAAACTTGAGCTCTGGCAGTTTCACCTTTGAAGTAACATCTCCACAGGCCCCCTATTCTTTGGGCGCCATCTATTGTATTCGCATTTCCAACCACTTCTAGTATTGCCTGACATACCTCATAGGTGCTCAGGTATCTCCCTTCATCTTGTTCTACATCATTGTTAAGAAAGTAGACGGGCTCTACACGTTTCTTACCTTCTGGCTCTCTATCCACACTCATGTTTTTTTTTTTTCTGTTGTACTTACCCCACCCACTGTTCTGTCATGAAAGCCGGAGTGAAACTCGACAAAATGGCTTCAAAGTACTAAGCTTTACACTTTGAACAATATTATATGCAACTATACAATCAATACAATTCAATACTTACCAAAACACTGACCAAAACCACGACAAAACTACCGAAAATCGCGGAAAAATCAACGAGACCGAAAAATGACAACCGCCATTTAGCTCGCCAAACCGCACCTCTTTCAAAATTGCCTAAATCGTTCTGCTCCGTTAAACAAAATGGCCACCAGAGCTAAAAATTGAAAAAACCTTTAAATGACATCTCCTACAGGCAAATTGCCCTGTTTGAAAGTAATTTCACAGGAATGTTCCCTAAGTGAACCTCTTTCAAAATTGCCTAAATCGTTCCACTCCGTTAAACAAAATGGCCGCCAGAGCTAAAAATAGAAAAACCTTTAAATGACATTTCCTCCTAGGCAAATGGCCCGATTTGAAAATAATTTCCCAGGAATGTTCCTTGAGTGACCCTCTTTCAAAATTGCCTAAACTGTTCCGTTCTGTTAAACAAAATGGACACCTGAGCTAAAATAGAAAAAAACCTTCAAATTCCACTTCAATGAAAAATAGCCTCCAAACATAAAAGTCTTTGGTCCACATCTCCTTAAAGCAGTGACTCCTTCATTTCCATAACCTTTGAAACATCTTGGATTCAGGTGAGCGATTCATGGTCATCATGGCCCTCTTGTTTCTATTTAAGCTCAGGTGGCGATCTTGTTTATCTGCACAATGGTTTGGGTAATTTTTGGTAGAGGGTCACCCAAGAAACGTTCCTGTGAAATTATTTCAAAATCTATGAACTGGTTAAGCAGAAAAAGACATTTGAAGATTTTTCTGTTTTAAACATTGGCAGCCATTTTGTTCATCCGAGCGGAATGATTTAAGTAATTTTGTAGATGGTCATGTAAGGGAAATTCCTGTGAAATTATTAAAAATACTTTCGCTGGTTAAAGAGAAGTTGTTTTTTTTTTTAAGTTTTCCTATGTTTAGCCCTGGCAGCCATCCTGTTCATCTTAGCGGAGCGGTTTGAGCAATTTAGGTAGAGGGTCACCCAAGAAATATTCCTCTGAAATTATTTTGAAATGGAGCCAGTGGCCTAGGAGATGGCTTTTTAATGTTTTTCTATTTTATCTCTGGCGGGCATCTTTTAGTGTAGCGGAGCGAAACCATTTAGGCAGTTATGATAGAGGATCACCCGAGCAACATTCTTTATAAATAATTAAAATCCGTTCACCGGTTCACGTAGGAGGAGATATCTTTTTAAGTATATTGTTGGCAGACGAGAATACGTTTTCTATCTTTAGCTCTGGTGGCCATCTTGTTCATCCGAGTCGAACGATATGGGCAATTTTGATAGAGGGTCACCGAAGGATCTTCCTTTAAACTCTTTCAAAATCAAGTTACCTTTTTAGGAGGAGATATTTTAAAGTATATTGTTGACAGTGAAGAAGATGTTCTCTATTTTTAGCTCTGGTGGCCAGCTTATTCATTTCATCGTACAGGTTTATACATTTTTTAAAAAAAGGATCACCCAAATAACCCTCCTGTAAAATTATCGTTAAATCCTATAACTGGTTTAGTAAGATATGTCTTATAAAAATATTGTTGACAGACGAGATGTTTTCTATTTTTAGCTCTGGCATTCATCCTGTTCATCAGAGCGGAACGGTTTGGGCAATTTTGTTAAGGGGGCCCCGGGAAATTATTTTGAAATAAAGCCAGAAGCCTAGGACGAGCTGGCACTTCAATTTTTCCAGTTTTAGCTCACCAGAGCCGAAGCCGCCGGGGGAGCTTATAGGATAGGCAGTTGTCCGTCGTCGTCTGTCTTAAACGACATCTCCTTTCAAACCACTGGGCCGATTGGGCCCCAATTTCATCTGTAGCGTCCTTGGGCTGGGGAACTGAAAGTTTGTGTTTTTAGCTCACATGACCGAAGGTCATGGTGAGCTTTTGTGACCGTGAGTAATCCGGCGTCGTCGTGCGTAGTGCGTGCGTAAACTTTTCTTGTGAACACACTAGAGGTCACAGTTTTTGGCCAATCATCTTCAAACTTGGTCAAAATGATCATCATGACAATATCTCGATCAAATTCGAATATGGGACATGTCGGGTCAAAACGTAGATCAGTAGGTCAAATCATAGAAAAAAAAAACCTTATTTACATACTAGAGGCCACAGTTTTGATCCGATCGTCATCAACCTTGCTCAGAATGATCATCTTGACATTATCTCGGTCAAGATCGAATATGGGTCCTGCCGGGTCAAAAAGTAGGTCAGGAGTTCAAATCATAGAAAAACCTTGTGAAAGCACTAGGAGGATACAGTTTTAGTCTGATCATCATCAAACTTGCTCAGAATAATCATCTTGACAATACCTCGGTCAAGTTCGGATATGAGTAATGTCGAGTCAAAAAAATAGGTCAGTAGGTCAAATCATAGTAAAAACCTTTTGCACACACCAGAGGACACAGTCTTGGTTCAATCATCATCAAAATTGCACAGAATGACCATCTTGACAATATATCGGTCAAGCTCGAATATTGGTCATATCGGGTCAAAAGTAGATCAGTAGGTCAAATCATAGAAAAACCTTGTGAAAACACTACAGGCCACAGTTTTGGTACGATATGCCTCAAACTTTCTCAGAATGATAGTCTCGACAATATCTCGGTCAAGTTTCAATATGGGTTATGTCGGGTCAAAAAGTAGGTCAGTAGGTCAAATAATAGAAAATCCTTTTGAACACACTAGAGGCCACAGTTTTGGTCCGATCATCATCAATCTTACTCCGAATGATCATCTTGACAATATCTCGGTCAAGTTTGAATACGGGTCATGTCGGGTCAAACAGTAGGTCAGTAGGTCAAATCATAAGAAAAACTTGTGAACACACTAGAGGCCACAGGTTTGGGCTGATAATCATCAAACTTGCCCAGAATGATTATCTTGACAATATCTCAGTCACATTTGTATATGGGTCGTGTCGGGTCACAAAGTAGGTCAGCAGGTCAAATCAAAGAAAAACCTTGTGAACTCAGTAGAGGTCACAGTTTTGGTCTGATAATCATCAAACCTGCTCAGAATGATCATCTTGACAATAACTCGGTCAAGTTCGAATATGGATCATGTCGGGTCAAAAAGTAGGTCAGTAGGTCAAATCATAGAAAAACCTTGTGAATACTCAAGAGGCCACAGTTTTGGTCCGATCGTCGTCAAACTTGCTCAGAATGATCATTTGGCAATATCTCGGTTAATTTCGAATATGGGTCATTCAGAAAACTATATAACCGCAATGACTTCAGCACCTTATTTCATAAAATGATTCTTCGATATATGAAAATTTGGGTAAAACATGGATGTTATACAACAGACTGCATGCATGGTAGTTTACCCAATCACGGTTGGCAGCTTTGCTTCCCTCTTTAATTGCACGCAGGTGGCCTCAGATTCTATGACGGTTCCAACGTAAAGGCTTATTGAGAATTAGAGAGATCTAATTCAAGGTAATGTTGGTTGGTGCCTGATGCTCTTTCTCTGGTCGGGCCTATAACTGTTGGTTTTCTTTTGCTCCAGCATTTCAGTGTTTTTTTGCTGTCGAGTCCTCACCATTGTCTCACCTCTGTGGTTCTGTGAATATTTGTGTTTACGGAGATGTTGCACTGATGAGTTAAGAGGCCTTCATGCGGAGTGAACAAATTATTTGTCTAAATCGCGACGGAAGTAAGGGCGAAGATTGTGGCCACGTAAAATCGATTTAAGCCCCCAGTGGAATTCTTTCCACTGACCGTTCCAAGGCGGTTCTTCTGTGGTGGTTTATTTATGTTGTTGTTTGTTACTACTCAATGTGTGTATCACTTGTGTCTTTTTATTTTGGATGGCCATTTGGCCATTTTGTGGGAAAGTAACTGTCCTTATGGCTATCCTTTGTTTAGGTTTCCATTATGGTCTGGTCGCTTCATGTTTGTGTTTCTTTCCCTTTCGTGTCTTTAATGGGTGGATTAAGTCAATTGTATCGATTCCTGATCTTTGTTTGACTTCTACTTTGGTCCGATCATCATCAAACTTGCTAAGAATGATCATCTTTACAATATCTGGGTCAAGTTTTAACATGGGTCATGTTGGGTCAAAAAGTAGGTCAGTTGGTCAAATCATAGAAGAACGCTGTGGGCACTCTAACATGCCATATGTTTAGTCCAATCATCATAAAACTTGCTCAGAATGATCATCTTGACAATATCTCATATAAGATCGAATATGGGTCATGTCAAATCAAAAAGTAGATCAGAAGGTTATTTTTCATGACTTTGAACCGTTTCAGATAGAGCATTCATATTTGGCATGTAGGTTCCTTGTGACAAGGGCTTCCCACCCATATAAAAATTGACATGTGTCCTTGACCTCTGACCTATTTTAGCATAACTTTTGAACCATATGAGATAGAACCTTCATATTTGGCATGTATGTTCCTTGTGACAAGGTTGCCCCAACCATTTAAAAATTTGACCCATCACCTTGACCTTTGACCTACTTTGTCATAACTTTTGAAAAGTAGAAGTAAAACAAAGATCAGGAATTGATACAATTAACTTACTCCACCCATAAAAGACACCAAAGGGAAAGAAATACAAACATTAAGCGACCAGACCACAACGGAAACCCAAACAAAGGAAGGCCATAAGGACAGTTACTTTCCAACAAAACGGCCACATGGCCATCCAAAATCAAAATACACAAGCGACACACACAGCAAGCAACAAACAACAACACAAACAAACCGCCACAGAAGAGCCGCCCCGGAACGGCCAGCGGAAGACCCCCACCGGGGGGCCAAAATCGACCCCACGCGGCCACAACCCTCGCCCCCACCCCCGCCGCGACCCAGACAAACAACCTGCCCAGTCCGCACGAAGGCCCCCAACCCACCAGCGCAACACCCCCGCGAACACAAAAACCAAAGAACCACAGAGGCGAGACAACGGCGAGGACCCGACAGCAAGAAGCCACCGAAATGCTGGAGCAAAAGAAAACCAACAGCCAGACCCCGACGAGCCCGACCAGAGACAGAGCATCAGGCACCAACCAACATCATCTCCCTAATTCCCGATAAGCCCCCACGCCGGAGCCGCCACAGAACCCGAGGCCCGACCCACCGGCGCGCAACCAAAGAGGGAAGCAAAGTTGCCAAACGTGATTGGGTTAACTACCATGCAAGCAGTCTGTCGTATAATATCCATGTTGTACCCAATCTTTTTATATCGAAGAATGATTTTACGAAATTGGGTGCTGAAGTCATTGCGGCCATACATCCCTCCGAATCCATATACTAAGTCACCATAAAATTCAGGTTCCGACAGACCCTGCCGCAGAAGAGACCCAAGTCCAACATTGAATTTTGAAATTAAATCAGAATGGCGTCTACAAAACTTCGAAAAGGCCCTGCGCAGCCCACGGCACCGACAACCCCGATCAAGGAGTCTAGCCGTTAACAATTCACTACGAGTGTTGAAGTCAGCCACATGACCACACACTCTAGCAAATCGAATTAATTGCGAAACACAAACGCCACAGGATGGGGCACGAGGAACACCACCACCCAAAAAAGGAAAACCCACAATCTCAAAACCAGAGTCACCGCGTTTATCACAAATTCCGCACGAAACAAATCCATCCACAACAGATAGATGTAAATCCAAAAATGGGGCCCCGGTATCAGAAGAACTTGCCCCACTCAACCGAAGCCCTAGGGGGCAAACCCGACCGACCAAACCATCAAAACAGGCACTATCAATACCCAACAAACCACCCAAACATCCAGAAGCAGAGCCAAAAGCCCCAACAACCCAAGACCGGCCACCAATGGAAAGCGACAAAATGAAGTCCCCCTCACAACAACACAAGAACAGACCCACCGGAACACCCACAATCCGCCCAAACAACCCATCACCGAATCTAACACAAATACTGCCAAGCAGAAAGGCGAGGGCACCACACACCCCCCGACACGACCAAAGTGTACAATTCTCATGCCCCCCCAGAAGCGAAAAACGCACTTCCGACACCACATGCAAGACAGAGAGAACCTGCTCTGTGAAAAGCCCATTCAATTAAATCATTAAGCCTCTCTTTTATAAGATCATGAGGAAGTGTAGTGCAAAGAGTGGAAAAACCGCAGGCAGACAGACCAGAAGCACGAAAATGCCTAGACTCCAATTTTGTTAAAACCTCATTCGAATTCCCCACAGACCAAAACAGATTTCCTCCCGAGCTTTCAAAGACTTTATCACAATACTCAACCACATGCGCTTCAACAGCAGCAAGACAGGAAGTTAATAATCTAGTAAGCCCAGCGGCAGTGCAAGAGCTAGAATTTGCAACAAACCGCGCCCTGCAAGGCCTCCCATGAAGCCCTGGCAACCAGCACAGCGCAGGAAGCCCGCCCCGGCCCCCGCCAACACACACAGCAAACCCGGCGGTCGAAAGACAAACATGCCCATCCGCCATAGCCCCCTCCCCAGCCAAAGGCCGAAGCCCACAGGCCCCAGCACCACCAAGCCCCCGCCCAAGCGTGTCAACACAGCGGAGCCGCCACACAACGACGACGCCGCCAGCGGCCCCGTCTGCAGGGGCCAAAACAAACCCCCTACGAAACTCCCGAACACCCAGCCCAAGACGACGCAAAGACGCCCCGGGCCCAGGAGGCAATAAGCCAGCACCCCGAGAACAGAAAGAAATGCGCCCATTCACTAGCCTCAAAACGCCAAGTCTCCAGTCATCAAGGGCTTTATGCTCAAAATACTCTCGCTTACACCATCGATTACCGAATTCATTCAAGGAAGCAGCTCAAAACGCCAAGTCTCCAGTCCTCAAGGGCTTTATGCTCAACATACTCTCGCTTACACCATCGATTACCGAATTCATTCAAGGAAGCAGCTCAAAACGCCAAGTCTCCAGTCCTCAAGGGCTTTATGCTCAACATACAGCATTTAAGATACAGCCTGTATTACAGATACTGTATTTGGCATATAGGTTTCTTGCGACAAGGGCTTCCTTTTCATACATAAAATAATCTGTGACCTTTGCCTCTACACTTTACCTACTTATCATAACTTTGGAACCATTTCAGATAGTGCCTTCATATATGGCATGTATGTTCCTTTTGAAAAGATATTCCCACCCATACAAATTTTTTATCTTATGACCTTCACCTTTGACCTACTTTGTCATATTTTTTTAAGAATTTGAGATAGAGCCATCATATTTGGCATGTCGTTTCCTTGTGACAAGGGCTTCCTGTTCATACTAAAATGTCTTGTGACCTTGACCTTGACATGTGACCTACTTTATCATAACTTATAAACCATTAGAGGTAGAGCCTTCATATTAGGCATGTATGTTCCTGGGGCAAGGTTTTTCCACCAATACAACAATTTTGACCTGTGACCTTGACCTTTGACCTTCTTTCTCATAACTTTTGAACCATTTCAGCTAGAGCCTTCATATTTGTCATGTAGGTTCCTTGTGACAAGGGCTTCCCACCCATGCACAACTTTTGACCTGTGACCTTGACCTTAGACCGTTTTTGTCATAACTTTTGAACCATTTAAGGTAGTGCCTTTATATATGGCATGTATGGGTCTTGTGACGATGTCTTACAACTCATCCAAAAAAATTTGACCAATGACCTTGACCTTGATCTGTGACCTACTTAATCGTAACGTTGGAACCATTTGCGATAGAGCCTTCATATTTGGCATGCATATTCCTTGTGACAATGGCTTCACATCCATACAAACGTTTGACATGTGACCTTGACCTTTGACCTTTTTCATCATAACTTTTTGAACTTTATCATAACTTTTATCATGAACCATTTAAGATAGAGCCTTCATACTTGGCATATTACTTACCATTTCATTTCTGCAGTGTTTATCAGGTGAGCGATCCAGGGCCATCATGGCCCTCTTGTATGACATTCGGCTCATTAGTTTGGTGGCTATAGCAACTTAGACTTTCACATTGACTAATAATGGGGAAAATTGAAAAATGGCATTGACTGCCAAGCCTTTGCAGATATTTGGACAAATGTTTTACAGAAATGTTCTTTAAGCAATTTACCATATGATTTTAGGCCTACTGCTCTTTTAGACTGGTTGCCATGGAGACCAAAATAAAACCAGAAATTCAACTTTGGTGAAGTTGATGTTGCACCTGCTCCCCACCTGCCCAACACAAAACATAAAGTTTATTTAAGGCAGAAGAAATGAATATAGGGCTTTGAGAAGAATCCATAGCCTATATATGTGAGGTAAAAAACTGACAAAGTTCACAACGTGATAAAATGAACTAAAATGATACCAGAATTATATCCAAAGCATATGAACATCCTCATATCATGGAAAAAACACAAGCTAAGTTTCAAAATGATTAGTATAAAACTGTAAGAGGAGTTGCGATGACGAGTTACCTATCATATATCAACTGAAGGTTAACACTGACTACGGGCCTCCGTGGCCTAATGGATAAGAGCGCTGACTCTTAGTCATTAGGTCTCTCACCGCCGTGGGTTCGAGCCTCGCTCTGGTCACGTGTGAGACGCCAAGTTCTGCAACGGAAGGTCAGGTGGTTTTTCTCCGGGTACTCCGGTTTTCGCCCACCTATGATTAACGATCGGCTCGATATGAGTGAAATAATCTTGAAAGGGCCGTAAAACCCAAACCAAAAAAAAAAAAAAAAAAAAAAAGGTTAACAATGACTAAGTTCACAATGTGGAAAAAGTTACAAAAATTGATCCAAAGATTTAGTCCAAACCACATGCAGAGCCTCATGCCATGGCAAAACACATACAAAGTTTCGAAATGATTAGTATAAAACTGTAAGAGGAGTTGCGGTGACAAAGAGGTACCTCCTGTATATCAATTGAAGGTTAAAAATGACTAAATTCACTATGTGCAAAAAGTGGAATAAAATATTCCGAGAATTTTGTCCAAACCACATGCATATCTTCATACCATGATGAAAGCACATGCAAAGTTTCAAAATGATTGGTATAAAACTCTAAGAGGAGTTGCAATGACAAGAGGTACCAATCGTATATCAATTGAAGCTCAAAAATGACTAAGTTCACAATGCGCAAAAAGCAAAGAATTATGTCGGAATCACATGCACATCCTCACACCATGGCCAAAGCACATGCAAAGTTTCGAAATGATTGGTATACAACTGTAAGAGGAGTTGCGATGACAAGAGGTACCTATCACATATCAACTGAAGGTTAAAAATGACTATGTTCACAATGTGGAAAAAGTGATAAAAATTGATCCGAAGATAATGTCCAAACCACATGCACATCCTCATACCATAGCAAAAACACATACAGTTTTAAAAATGATCGATATAAAACTGTAAGAGGAGTTGCGATGACAAGAGGTACCTATTGCATATCAACTGAAGCCTAAAAATGGCTAAGTTCACAATGTGCGAAAAGTGACAACAAATGTTCTGAGAATTATGTCCAAACCACATGCACATTCTCAAACCATGGCGAAAGCACACACACAGTTTCAAAATGATCGGTATAAAACTGCACTAAGAGTTGCGATGACAAGAGGTACCTATCATATATCGATTGAAGGTTAAAAATGACTAAGTTCACAATGTAGAAAAAGTGACAAAAATTGGTCGGACGATTAAGTCCAAACCACATGCGCATCCTCATACCATGGCAAAACACACGCAAAGTTTCAAAATAATCGGTATGAAACTGTAGGAGGAGTTGCGATGACAAGACACCCAGTGTAAAATGTTGACGGAAAGACGGACGGACAACCGGACGAACGAACGGGCGGACGGACAGACAACCGGACGGACGGAAACATGCACGCCTATGTATTCCTGCACAAGCAGGTGCGACAAAAATAGAGAAAAGTAGTTAAAAAATCATCTCCTCAGAAACCAAAAGCCTTATGAGGCTAAGACTGTATGGAAATATTCACCATAGTTGCCTTAACAGGTTTTGTGTGTTTCTTATTTTTATGAAATTCGGCTCTTTAGTAGGGTTGCTATGGCAACTTAGAGTTTCCATTGACTTATAATGGGGAACATCGAAAAATGCCATTTACTCCTATGTCTTTGCAAATATTTTGACAAAGCTTTCATAGAAATATTTTTAAGCAATCATCTATCTGCCATATGATTTTAGGCCAACTGCTCACTTTTATTGATTGCCATGGAAACCAAAATGCCCCGAAAAATAGAAAAAAACACCTAAAATCATCTTCTAAAAAACCATACGCTCTATGAAGCTGAGACTTTATGAAAATATTCATTGCCTAAACAGGTTTTGTGTTTTTCATGAAATTCGGCTCTTAAGTTTGGTTGCTTTGGCAACGTGGCGTTTCCACAGACTTGTAATGGGGAAAATTAAAATTTTGCATTTACTGCCAAGCAGATATTTTGGCAAAACATTCATAGAAATATTTTTTTAAGCAATCGTCCATCTGCCATAAGATTGTGGCCTACTGCTCATTTTTATTGGTTGCCGTTGGAAGCCAAAAAAAAAAAAAAAAATAGAAAAAAAAAATCTTAAAAAATCATCTCCTCATTCACCATATGCTCTATGAGGCTGAGACTTTATGGAAATAGTCACCATAGTTGCCTTTACAGGTTTTGTAATTTTTCATATGAAATTCTGCTCTTTAGTTTTGTTGCTATGGGAAGTTAAGAGTTTCGACAGACTTTTAAAGGGGAAAATTGAAGAAATGACATTAACGCCATTCCGTATATTTTATCAAACATTTATAGAAATGTTCCTTGATGCTCTATCTGCCATATGATTTTGTGCCTATTGATTGTCACAGATGGGCAGTTGTCAATTGTTGTCTGTTGTCTTGCAACAACAGGTTCAAGTAACATCAGACCTTTGAAGCCTCTAGGCTGATTGGGTCCAAATTTTATCTGTAACGTCCTATGGTGCAGGGCTTTCATGGTTTATAAAAATACATGGTTGCCAGAGGGCAGTGCCCCCCCCCCCCACCCACCCCTGGGCTCTGTTTAGCATAGTGGTCCACGGGACTCTTGTTTTGAATTCGGCTCGTTAGCTTGGTTGCTATGGCAAATTACAGTTTCCATAGATTTGTAAATTGAAAATTTGCATTTTAATGCCAATATGTTCTAGAAAAGGTTATCTTTTGGAAGCAAGGAATACACCACAGAACTGGAAAATATGGAGTGTGCATGTTTCCTGTGCCAAACTAGCTAGTTTAGGCCAATTAGTCCTCATCAGTGACCCTCAAATATTTCCAAAATTCAAAAATGGAATCAATGATCCCAAGGGACTAGAAAATATAAACTACACTATGATGTAGGGCAGGGAGACTTTTAAAGGCCGCGACACATTCCCAAACACCAGCTGTAGTGACGTTAAATGTGTTCTAGAAAGGGTTATCCTTTGTTTTTTCCACAAGAATGGCAACCGTCGCTACCAGTATGTTGTCCTTGGCTACAAACACACGTACTTAGTTCGATATTACTCTGATGCACCACAAAAGTACACTGATGCAGATGTCATAAGGATGCTGGAATATCTAATTGACAATATTTTCGTGGAGTTCAGTGGCCTATTATTTCAGCAAACAATTGGCATACCAATGGGTACTAATTGTGCACCGTTGCTTGCCGACTTGTTCTTGTACTCGTATGAGGCGGAGTTTGTACAAGGTCTCCTCAAAGCAGGCAAGAAACGCCTTGCACAACAATACAATTTCACCTACAGATATAAAGATGATTTATTGTCTCTGAAAAATGCTAAATTCGCAGAGTACTTGGAATTCATCTATCCACGTGAACTTGAATAGATTATATTAGATTCGGTACTAAGTTATTTAGACAAATTGTGGGTATTCCGATGGGTACTAATTGCGCACCTCTTGAGGCTGATCTGTTCTTGTATTGTTATGAAAGAGACTTCATTTTGTCGCTTTCCATTGATAACCAATCTGAAATTATTGAAACTTCTAGCTCTACTTCTAGATATTTAGATGATTTATTAAATATTGATAATACCTATTTTGATGGTTTGATCAGTCAGATTTACCCCCTAGAACTTCAGTTAAATAAAGCAAATTCTTCTGATACCGAGGCCCCGTTTTTGGATTTACATCTATCTATTGTAGATGGATTTGTTTCGTGCAATGATAAACGCGATGACTTTGATTTTGAGATTGTAAATTTTCCTTTTTTGGATGGTGATGTTCCTCGTGCGCCATCCTATGGCGCTTATATTTCGCAATTAATTCGATTTTCTAGAGTGTGTAGTCATGTAACTGACTTCAACACTCGTAATAAATTATTAACGGCTAAACTCCTTAATCAGGGTTATCGGTACCATAAACTACGCAAAGCCTTTTCAAAATTTTATAGACGCCATTCTGATTTAATTTCAAAATTCAATATTGGACTTAAATCTCTTCTGCAACAAGGTCTATCGGAACCCGAATTTAAGGTGACTTAGTATATAAATTCAGAAAAATATATAACCGCAATGATTTCAGCACCCAATTTCGTAAAATCATTCTTCGATATAAAAAGATTGGGTACAACATGGATATTATAGGACAGACTGCATGCATGGTAGTTAACCCAATCACGGTTGGCAACTTTGCTTCCCTCTTTAATTGCACGCCGGTGGGTCAGGCCTCAGATTCTATGACGGCTCCAACGTAAAGGCTTATTGAAAATTAGAGAGATAATGTTGGTTGGTGCCTGATGCTCTGTCTCTGGTCGGGCTCATCGGAGTCTAACTGTTGGTTTTCTTTTGCTCCAGCATTTCAGTGGTTTCTTGCTGTCGAGTCCTCACCGTTGTCTCACCTCTGTGGTTCTTTGATTTTTGTGTTCACGGAGATGTTGCACTGATGAGTTAGGAGGCCTTCATGCGGACTGACCAAATTATTTGTCTAAATCGCGACGGAAGTAAGGGCGAGGATTGTGGCCACGTAAAATCGATTTAAGCCCCCCAGGTGGAAATCTTCCACTGACCGTTCCAAGGGGGCTCTTCTGTGGCGATTTATTTATGTTGTTGTTTGTTACTTACTGTGTGTATCACTTGTGTCTTTTTATTTTGGATGGCCATATGGCCATTTTGTGGGAAAGTAACTGTCCTTATGGCCTTCCTTTGTTTAGGTTTCCATTATGGTCTGGTCGCTTAATGTTTGTATTTCTTTCCCTTTGGTGTCTTTTATGGGTGGAGTAAGTTAATTGTATCAATTCCTGATCTTTGTTTTACTTCTACCTTGAAATTAAGGAAACAACAGAGACTGCAACCTCCTCCTCATACTTGGATTGTTATCTCTATATTGACAGCGGGAAGCTTACTACTAGGCTGTACGATAAACAAGATGACTTCAATTTTGTTAACTTTCCCTTCCTGAGCAGTAATATCCCGTCTGCACCAGCATATGGAGTTTACGTTTCACAGTTAATCCGTTATGCTAGAGCCTGTTCCAAGTATCAGGACTTTATGGAACGTGGGAATGTGCTCACTACCAGTTTGTTATGCCAGGGGTATCAAAAAACCAAACTGGTGTCAACACTAAAGAAGTTCTATGGGAGGCACCATGATCTTGTTGATCCGTACAATGTGGCCATTTCCAGAATTATTTCTGATATGTTTGCCAATGGAAAGCCATAGGAAAGTAGAAGTAAAACAAAGATCAGGAATTGATACAATTAACCCACTCCACCCATAAAAGACACCAAAGGGAAAGAAATACAAACATTAAGCGACCAGACCATAATGGAAACCTAAACAAAGGAAGGCCATACGGACAGTTACTTTCCCACAAAATGGCCATATGGCCATCCAAAGCCAAAAGACACAAGTGATACACACAGTAAGTAACAAACAACAACATAAATAAATCGCCACAGAAGACTTCCAAAATCTCGGACATACCCTTCTCGGCATTTACACCTTTTCTTCGTTCAGGTCGATGGGCCTGGTGGGCGAAGCTTGCTTACCAAGTAATGCTTACTATCCGCGGACGCCTGATTACACTCTTCTGGAGCCCATGTCTGTTGATCTGAACATTGATATTTGCCATTTTGTCTATGAACTAATAATTTTGGATTAACGCTTTGGTACTACGACCTAAACTACTTGTAAGCAAAGAATACACCACAGAACTGGAAATTATGGAGTGTGCATGTTTCCTGGGCCAGACTAGCTAGTTTCGGTCAATTAGTCTCATCAGTGAGCCTCATATATTTTCAAAATTCAACAATGGAATCAATAATCCCAAGCCGTAGTAGGTATTTTGAAAACGTTCATAGAAATAGTTTTAAGCAATCTTGTTTCTGTCATATGATTTAGGCCTACTGCTCATTCTACTGGTTGTCATTGGAAACCCAAATAAAAAAGTAACACCAAATACTTAAAAAAATCATTTCCTCATAAATCATAGGGACTTTATGGAAATATTCACCATATTTGCCTCTACAGATTTGTGTTTTTATATGAATTTTTGCTCTTTAGTTTGGTTGCTATGGGAAGTTAAGTGTTTCCATAGACTTATAATGGGGAAAATAAAAAAATGACATTTACACCTTTCAAGCTATATTAAAACTTTCATAGAAATGTTCCTTTAACAATTTTCTATCTGCCATATGAATTTAGGCCTATCGGTTGCCACAGATGGTTGTCAATTGTCATCTGTTGTATTGCAACAACACATTCAAACGACATCAGACCTCTGAAGCCACTAGGATGGTTGAGTCTAAATTTTGTCTGTAGCGTCCTTGGGCGCAGGGCTTCCATGGTTAATTAAAATACGTGGCTGCCAGTGGGCAGTGCCCCGCAGAGCTCTGGTAAGCATAGTTGCCCACGGGCCTCTTCTTTCTATTAATAGGTCTGGCGGCCATTTTTTTCTGCGGAGCGGAATAATTTAGGCAATGTTTGTAGATATTCACCCTATGAACACTCCTGTACAATTATATTTTAAAATTCGTTTACCGGTTTAGGAGGAGATGTCTTATAATGCTAATTTTGGTGTTTTAAGAAATGTTATTTATGACCTTTGACGTACTCTTTAAACCAACAGCTGCATACTTTTAGTGGAACCGAGGTTAATGATTCTGTGTCAGCAAAGTTTAACTGTTTTCATTATGAAAACGATATGGACATAACAGCATTTTCGAACTATAGAACTGAAGGAGTATGACTGAACATCGAACTCCAGTCAAAATAGAAGTACAGGCAATGGTAAGGAATCGATGCAATTATCTTAAACATTCCATCTAACACACGCAAGGGATAGAAGCACAAATATAGCAATTGCATCACAATTAAAATATATCAAGTAGAAGTAAGAAGCCAAAAGGACAGTTTATTTCCCCAAAGTGGTCAAACGGGTATCCAAAATGAAAGATATTACCAGGACAAACATACAAAGACAAAACAATGATAATAATAAACTACAGCAGAAGCACCGTCTTGGAACGATCAGTGCAATTTTCACTTGTTGTCGGGCGTGGGGTGGGGGGGGGGGGCTAAAATCGATTTTTAAAACTTGAAATGAAGGCAACGATCAGGAATCGATACAGTTAACCCACAGCCCCTATCAACGACACCAAAGGGAAAGAAACACAAACATGAAATAACTAAACCCTAATGGAAACATCAATAGCGAAAAGCCTAAAGGAGAGTTACTTTTCTCCATAATGGCCAATTGGCTATCCAAAACAAAAATATTCAATCGAAACACACACTCAAAGAAAACCCATAAAAAAAAATAAACCGCTATAGAAGAACCTCTTTGGAACGGTCAGCGAAAAGATCTTGGAGGGGGGGGGGGTGCTCTAATCGAGTTTACGCGGCCTCAATCCTCGCCCTTACTTCCGCCGCGATTTAAACAAATAACTCGTTCATTCCGCATAAAGACCTCCTAAATCATGAGTGCAATAAATCCGAGAACACAAAATCAAACAACCACAGAGATGAAACAACGGTGAGGACTCGACAGCATTGAGCAAGAAACCACTGAAATGCTGGAGCAGAAGAAAACCAAAAGTTAGACTCCGATGGGCCCGATCAGAGACAGAGCATCAGGTACCAACCAACATTACATGAAATTAAATTCTGATTCTCAGTAAGCCTTTACTCTGACACCGTCAAAGAATCTGAGGCCTGACCCATCGGCGTGCATTTAAAAAAGGAAGCAAAGTTGTCAACCGTGATTGGGTTAACTACTATGCATGCAGTCTGTCGTATAACACTTATGTTGTGCCAAATTTTTTTATATCGAAGAACGATTTTACGAAATTGGGTGCTGAAGTCATTGCAAGTATATATTTTCTGAATTTATATACTAAGTCACCATAAAATTCGGGATTAGACCTTGTTGCAGAAGAAATTTAAGTCCAACATTGAATTTTGAAATTAAATCGGAATGACGTATATAAAATGTTGGAAAGGCTTTGCGTAGTTTATGATACCCATAAAACAGAAGTGAAGGCAATGACCAGGAATCGATACAATTAACCCACATCTCCCACCATAGAGCCTAAAGGGAAAGAAACACAAACAAACCCTAATGGATACATCAATAGCGGAAAGCGAAAAAGGACAGTGACTTCCCCACAATATGGCCAATTGGCTATCCAAAACAAAATAATATGAGCGATACAAAGTAGAAGTAAAACAAAGATCAGGAATCGATACAATTAACTTACTCCACCCATCAAAGACACCAAAGGGAAAGAAACACAAACATTAAGCGACCAGACCATAATGGAAACCTAAACAAAGGAAGGCCATAAGGACAGTTACTTTCCCACAAAATGGTCATATGGCCATCCAAAATAAAAAGACACAAGTGATACACACCATAAGTAACAAACAACAACATAAATAAATCGCCACAGAAGATCCGCTTTGGAACGGTCAGTGGAAAGATTTCCACTGGGGGCTTAAATCGATTTTACGTGGCAACAATCCTCGCCCTTACTTCCGTCGCGATTTAGACAAATAATTTGTTCAGCCCGCATGAAGGCCTCCTAACTCATCAGTGCAACATCTCCGTGAACACAAATAATCAAAGAACCACAGAGCTGAGACAGCGGTGAGGACTCGACAGCAAGAAACCACTGAAATGCTGGAGCAAAAGAAAACCAACAGTTAGACTCCGATGGGCCCGACCAGAGACAGAGCATCAGGCACCAACCAACATTACCTTGAATTAGATCTCTCTAATTCTCAATAAGCCTTTACGTTGGAACCGTCATAGAATCTGAGGCCTGACCAACGGGCGTGCAATTAAAGAGGGAAGCAAAGTTGCCAACCGTGATTGGGTTAACTACCATGCATGCAGTCTGTCGTATAATATCCATGTTGTACCCAATCTTTTTATATCGAAGAATGATTTTACGAAATTGGGTGCTAAAGTCAGTGCGGTTATATATTTTTCTGAATTTATATACTAAGTCACCATAAAATTCGGGTTCCGATAGACCTTGTTGCAGAAGAGATTTAAGTCCATTATTGAATTTTGTAATTAAATCAGAATGGCGTCTATAAAATTTTGAAAAGGCTTTGCGTAGGTTATGGTACCGATAACCCTGATTAAGAAGTTTACCGTTAATTATTTATTACGAGTGTTGAAGTCAATTACATGACTACAACTCTAGCAAATCGAATTAATTGCGAAATATAAACGCCATAGGATGGCGCACGAGGAACATCACCATCCAAAAAAGGAAACTGTACAATCTCAAAATCAAATTCATCGCGTTTATCATAAATTTTGCACGAAACAAACCCATCTACAATAGATAGATGTAAATCCAAAAACGGGGCCTCGGTATCAAAAGAATTTGCTTTATTTAACTGAAGTTCTGTGGGGTAAATCTGACTGATCAAACCATCGAAATAGGTATTATCAATATTTAATAAATCATCTAAATATCTAGAAGTGGAGCTAAAAGCTTCAATAATTTCAGATTGGTTATCAATGGAAAGCGAGAACATGAACACTCAAACCAAAGCAATAACAAAAATAAACCGCGAGAAAAGAACCGCCTTGGAACGGTCCGTGACACGAATTCCACTGGGGGCTTAAATCGATTTTACGTGGCCTCAATCCTCGCCCTCACTTCCATCGCGATATAGACAAAAAAATTGTTCATACCGATTGAAGGCCTCCTAACAACCAGTGCAACATCTCCGTGAACACAAAAATCAAACAAGCACAGAGATGAAACAACGGTGAGGACTCGACCGCAAGAAACCACTAAAATGCTGGAGAAAAAGAAATCCAACAGTTAGACTCCGATGGGCCCGACCAGACACAGAGCATCAGGCACCAACCAACATTACATAGAATAAGATTCTATCTAATTTTCAGTAAGCCTTTACGCTGGAACCGTCATAGAATCTGAGGCCTGGCCTCCCGGCGTGCAATTAAACAGGAAAGCAAAGTTGTCAACCGTGATTGGGTTCACTACCATGAATGCAGTCTGTCGTATAACATTAATGTTGTACCCAATCTTGTTATATCGTGTTTACGAAATTGGGTGCTGAAGTCATTGCGTTTATATATTTTTCTGAATTTATATACTAAGTCACCACAAAATTCGGGTTCCGATAGACCTTGTTGCAGGAGAGATTTAAGTCCAATATTGAAATTAAATCAGAATAAGTTTAGCAGTTAACAATTTATTACGAGCATCACGTGAACAAGTCCGTGAAATGAACAACCCCCTATATATGTTCTATAAAAGGGTTATCTTTTGGAAGCAATGAATACACCACAGAACTGAAAATATAGAGTGTGCATGTTTTCTGGGCCAGACTAGCTAGTTTCGGCCAATAAGAGAAAACTGGGGTTTACGTGGGTATACATTATTTTTCTTATTTCTGCTCCAATACATAGTTTGTGGGTACTCGTTAGACCCGCCTTAATATGGCGGTTCTAACGAGCATCAGAACCTGTGTTTTGAGCATTAATAAGTAAAATATCACAGACCATTTTGGAGAAGTGAAAAATGCACTATGTCGTTCTGGTATTATCGTAATGGTGTACATAACTAGACATTGTGGCAAATCAAAATAAATGTGAAATATAAACGCCATAGGATGCCGCACGAGGAACATCACCATCCAAGAAAAATAAATTTACAATCTCAAAATCAAAATCATCGCGTTTATCATAAAGTTTGCAGAAACCAACACATCTACAGTAGATAAATGTAAATCCAAAAACGGGGCCTCTGTATCAAAAGAATTTGCTATATTTAACTGAAGTTCTAGGGGGAAATTTGCCTGATCAAACCAAGGCCGCAATTCACGAAAATAGTTTGTTGAGTCCGTGTGAAGCTTTTCCAACCTAGAGTGGATAATCGAGAACATAACATCATCTGAATTCAGAGATGAAACAACACTCGGTGCAAGACATAATCGTCTCGATTGCCATTAATATGAGCACTATACCAAAAAAAAAATGAAAACATGCGGAAGTAAATGTCTTATTTATTTCGGCAAGTTGTTCAAGGTGAGCAATCTTGGATCCTAAGAGGCTCTATTGTATTCTTTGTTTGTGTTTTTGAGTACCTGCGTGTCACTATCTCATTATCTTCTTTCTGTGGCTTCAAATGGTTGTTTGTGGTATCGAGGCATTTCCAAAGTAACGTGTTCCTTCCTAAATGCATGAGTAAAGATTCATTGATGTCATCTTCATGCACAAGCAGGAAACACTACAACAAAACAGACAGTTAACCGTCGTACTTACGCACAAACCAACGTGAAATATGTTGTTTTCTGAACCAGTATAGAATATATAGCATATTCTAAATATTAGCTTTGGATAGATCCTCTTTCGAAATTATGTGTATCTAGTTTAGTTTATCTGCTGAATATTTTAAAACAAATATTTTAATAGTGTTTTAGCAGAAGTTATCAGCGCATCAGAGCACGCATTCCATCTTTGCTATTGTCCCTTTTATGGGACGATAGATATAAATTTGCTAATAGTTCCGACATTCTTTCCTTAGCCTTCTACAATCTTTAAAATTGGAAAGGAAGTAAGGCGTGTACGTTAAAACCAATCTTTCTCCAGGCCACATGGTCTTTTTCTAAAATTTTATACATTTTAGGATGCATCTTATATCCCAAACTGCACATTATAAGAGGATTAGGCATAATTTATTTAGCGATTTCTTCAAATACAGTGGGGAAGTTCAACACGCTAAACAAAATACGTACACAACAGATTCTTCATAATAGCAAGTAGAACTCGTATTTTCTAATACGACTCCGATGCGTAGGTCTATATTAAAAAATCACAATTTACCGTCATTTATCTAAGTGATTTATACATTTTGGGACCCATTTTTAAGACGTGTTGAATCCAAGACAATCTTACAGGGAACAGTATTTTACACTTCACTAAGCGTTTCCCTGATTTAGCATTTAGAAGCGAAAATCATTAATGAAATAACAACGTTAAATAAAATAATTTGTCATATGACGTCGCGTCTGAGACTGTAATAACGTTATGTTATAAATTCGATAATCCACTAGTGGATTAAATATGCAAATTAGTTAGATACGCCCCATAACGTTACATGTACGACGTCCGGAACCGCGTCGCGTTTACGAACGGCGGAACAGTCGTGAATAAAATACGTTTTAAATGTCATATGATAAATAGAATCTTGCATTCGTGCTCATGTATTATTGAATTTATTAAAATCTCGATGAAGAAAACGGATAAAATGCCCGGCAAAGCTTCGCATTTTATCCCTTTTCATTAACTCGTTTAATAAATTCTATAATACATGATCCTCTATTACTTCATTTAGCGTGTACTTTGGACGGTGATGTTCCTCGTGCGAAATCGTACGGGGTTTATATTTCGCAGTTATTCGATTCGCTAGAGTGTCTAGTCATGTATCCGACTTCAACACTCGTAATAAATTATTAACCGCTAAACTTCTTAATCAGGGGTATCGGTATCATAAACTACGTAAAGCCTTTTCTATGTGTTATAGACGTCATTCTGATTTGGTTTCAAAATTCAGTGTTGGACTTATAACACTTCTGCAACATGGCCCATCGGAACCCGAATTTTATGGTGACTTAGTATATAAATTTAGAAAAATACATGCCTGTACTGACTTTAGCACCCAATTTCGTAAAATCGTTCGTCGATATATAAAGATTAGGTACAACATAAATGTTATAAAACAGACTGCATGCATGGTGGTTAACCCAATCACGGTTGGCAACTTTGCTTCCCTCTTTGATTGCACACCTTTGGGTCGGGCTTAAGATTATATGACGGTTCCAGCATAAATGGAATTTTATTTTATTTTAGTATTCTTTATGGTGGTTGGCGCCTGATGCTCCGTCTTTGGTCGGGCCCCTCGGAGTCTAACTGTTGGTTTTCTTTTGCTCCAGCTATTCTGTTGTTGTATGCTGTCGAGTCCTCAACCTTGTTTCATCTCTGTGTTTTTTTTTATTTGTATGTTCTCGGAGATGTTACACTGATTAGTTAGGAAGCCTTCATGCGGTCTAAACAAAATTAGTGGGAAACCGCGACAGAGGTAAAGGCGAGGATTATTGCCATGTAAAATCGATTTAAGCCCCCCCCAGTGGAATTCTTTCCACTGACCATTCCAAGACGGTTCTTCTGTGGCGGTTTTTTTTTATATTGTTGTTTGTTACTTACTGTTTGTATCACGTGTGTCTTTTTATTTTGGATGGCCATATTTGGCCATTTTGTGGGAAAGTAACTGGCCTTATGGCCTTACTTTGTTTAGGTTTCCATTATGGTCGGGTCGCTTCATGTTTGTGTTTCTTTCCATTTGGTTTCTTTGATGGGTTGAGTAAGTTTATTGTATCGATTTCTGATCTTTGTTTTACTTCTCCTTTTTATTTACCATTCGGATGTTCAATCGGAGATATGACAGCCATCAATAAAATAACAATTCCAAATTGAATACATGTATATCTGTTTGAGTTCATTTATCATTGTTATTTCATTTATGGTTGAACATATCAACTGTAAATAAGTAAACTCTGAATGAATTTAACTATTTTTGTTAGACGATATTATTTTATTTATGGTCGTTACATAGCGCCAAAAAATTCTTTTTTAGCTTTGTCAAAATCCAACTTTCTGTCAGTACATTTGATGATTTCCTCCAAGTTTGATGTCGCTTTTTGTATTGATGCAGGTTCCCCTAGACCGTATGCAGGAACAGATCAAGTCAAGAGTGTTGTGCCACAGACATCAGTTACCATATCTTTAACAGTTCTTGCATATCCAGTCCCGAATAAAAATGCGTGGTACAAGAGCAGAATCAATGAATGGATAAAAATGTACAATTTTGCGTCCGTGCAAATGACACAAACTGCGCTGCAATTCAATTTGACAATTAACAACTTTAAGACGGAAGATTATGGAGAATACAAACTTGTTCTTGACAACGGAGTTGGGGATCCATTGAGTTACATATTTACTTTGAAACCACCAGGTAAGTGGAAATACATCAATTTGTGCGTAGTTCCGATTTACACGATTCAGTGAAAAGCAATCGCTTTAACGTATTTCTTTACTTAATGTCCTCAAATAAAAGAGCTGTAGTGGTGTACATTATACTTGGTAAGAATGTTATAGTTAACGTTCTCATGTGTATAAATCTTAAATCAAAGCACTCCCTGTGCTGGTTGTACGGTTGTCTATGAGTGTAGGCAGGAAAAATGAGCGACGACTTAGACTGTTAAACTTTAGTTTGACTCTTCAATTCCTGAACTGAAAGCAAACCGTGAAGACCTGATCAGACGCCGCGTTGAAACACTTATACCTTCAGTCCAGGACTCCAAAAGTGAAAAAGGACGCAAATAAATCAAAGACATATTTTAACATTAATTTACATGTTACATGTAGAAAGCCTAAAGGAGAGTTTCTGTTCTCAGAAAATGGCGAAACGGCTAACTAAAATGAACAAATATTTTATCAGGACATACATGCATAGACATAATAATAAACCAAAATAGAAAAACCGCCTTGAAAAACAGGCAGTGATATTTTACCGAGTGGCTTAAATCGATTTTATATGTTCACAGTTCTCGTCTTGTCGTGGCTTGCATATGTAATTTGTCTAGTCCGCAGGAACCTTCTTAGCCACGAAAAACCGTCTCAACCGGCTTAGTTTAGTTACAGGGTTAACCCCCATAATCGTTTACTAAACCAGTTAAGGAATTACAGCCAAAGCATATGATTTCTTCAAGAGTAAATAATTGATAAAATTTAAGAACAAAATTTGTTTAATCTATGTGTGCACTTAGCCGCATACCAAGCTAATTATACATATGAAGATTCATTTGAATATTTCAAATGAGCTGTAGCCCAGACAAATATTTGCCACGCCAAACAACTCAAAACATTAAGAGCTCATTTGCATCGCTTGCCTCGTCAACCAAAACAACTACAACATCAACAACAGCAATAATAATAGTAATAATAATAATAATTAACAGGAATAGTTTAATATTTAAATGTTTATATCTAATTTGCGATTGGTTACACTTAAAGTTAATTTTTCACGGTATTGAAATCATTAAGAACTAAAAGCACATTTCTTTACGTAAGTGGAATCTGAAAACCGGATCAAATTATCTTTATTATGTTCTGAGATATTGCAATTTGAAGACCGAAATATTTCAAACTTAGAGAACAATTCCAAGCTGCCTCATGAAGTATTCAATGATGTCATAGTTTTTTTTTTTTTTGCACTGGAGTATAATGGCCCAGTCAACACTATTTTAGATCATTTTTAGCCGGTCAGTTTACCTATCCACACTTTTCCTGGGCAGGCTTATACGTAAGTGGTTAACCAGTACAGTGCACATTCCTTCATAAGAAACTGACAACTGCCTTGAATTAGCGGAAGGGAGAGAATGACCGTAGAAAAGAATTCATGATCAATCTCTACGAAAGAATGTCGCCGACCCCGGCAGTTATCGAATCCGCGTCCTCCTTATCTTCAGTCAGACGCGCATCCGACTGATTGATGTCATAGTTAACTTAAAATTCTTTGAACCTTTTAACAATCAATATATCTAGTGTTTCATAATCAACAGAAATTATTTAGCCATCTGATTATATTAATGAAATTTATCTCAGTCAAAACAAAAAATCTTCTAATTTCAAACCTAAGGTCTATAATTAAAAAATCAGATAAGATATTTAAACAATTTTAATTTCAGATTATATGTTTTAATGAAGATCATAAAACATATATTGGTAGGTTATGTACTTAGAAGACATTCAAAAAATATTTTCATTAACTTAACTAAAGAATTTGTATATTAACTGTTTGTTTTAAACATTTTAAAATTTCATTTAAAACTTAAATAAATGCTTTAAATCAGAAATGAAATTTCAAATTTATATCCAACGTTATAATTAGATTCACAGCCATCAGTGGACATAAGAAAAATGTATACCCGGCAAAAAAGTTCTGCACAACTGGGGTTTTTGCCAATTTATTTTACTCATATGTAGTATCTGTTAACATATTACATATCAGCTTTTAGCTTATCCTTTTTGAAACAGTTTGCTTTAAACAGAATCAAAATCGCACAAGAAATGCTGGAGATTTCGGCTTGACAAGGCACCAGTGATCGGCAATCAAAAATGACAAAATTATCGATTTTCAATGGATCGTTTATTACCTGTCCGTCTGTTGGCTTAAGACGTTTAAACGCGTATAGGACGAAAGGCATTATTTTAATGGGTCTTTGGTTAATTTGGTAAAATTCTGCTCTTGTTGTTGCTGCTGCAGACGTTGGCTTGTGATATTCTGTTACCTGACTTTTGTAGTATTGGTGTTGCATGCGATTTTAAGAGTGAACATTTCTGTCAAAAGTCACCATCATATGTCTTATCCAATTACATGCATGGAATTAAAACTGCTCACCAGGCTACATATCCAACTGAATTTTTTTCATGATTTTTTTTAAAGATTTTCATCATTTCATTAAATCAATTTTAATTGCCCATTATTAAGCGATTGGTTACAACAATGGCGAATGCTAGACCTTTCCGAGCTTTAAGAAAGCTAACTGATGAAGAAAGAGCAGGGGCGCTTGGGCGTTAAGAGGCGGGGCGCTCATCCGCAAGATGTTGCTAATCAGTTCAACATGCATCGATGCACTATTGTCCGCATTTGTCACCGCATCAAGCAACGGGGGCTGTTTCCGACCGACCCAGATCCGGACAACCGAGAGTTACCGCCAATCGTGAAGACTGATACATTGCGGTAACTGTGGCAAGGCGGCGTATTGTTGATGGTCCCAGTCTAGAGAGAATGTTGAGACAACAACGGGGGCCTGGCGCACGTCGAATCTCGATGCAGACAGTCAGGAACAGAGTTTGAGCCTCGGGGTTCAAATCTAGAAAACCGGCTAAGAAGCCCCAGCTTTCTCAACGGAACAGGGTTCCACGGCGCCAGTTTTGTGCCAACATGGCAGATGGAACCGACGGCAGTGGTCGTAAGTTCTTTTTTTCCGACGAGTCGAGATTTTGTCTTCGGAAGATTGATGGTCGGATCAGAGTTTGGCGTCGCACTGGGGAGAGGCACCTTGAGCCTAGTGTCCTACCAACAACAGCTTACAACGGCGGCAGTGTAATGGTCTGGCAAGTATCAGTTCTAATGGCAGAACTGCCCTTGTCGTATTGCCCGGAATCTTGAATGGTCATCGGTACATTGACGAAATTCTAAGACCTCATGTTGTACCGTATCTCGGACAGATGAGCCAAAACTCCATTTTCCAGGACGACAATGTGAGACCACATCGTGCCAGGATTGTCGATGCTTTCCTGTAGCAGAATGGTGTGCAGAGACTTCAGTGGCCACCCATGTCCCCTGACTTGGCGTGCATTCAACATTTGTGGGACATTCTTTGTCGGGCTGTAAACAAACGGGTCAATCAACACACAGGCCTTCCAGACTTGCAGAGACTTCTACTCCAAGAATGGGCTGGGATTCCTCAGCATCATATACAGAGACTGTTGAATTCCATGAGGAGGATACTTGACGAGTGTCGTGTGAATCTTGGTGGCCATACCCATTATTGATTATTGAGTTACAGTTCAGAAACTGTGATTTTGTCATTTTTGACAACCTACCCCATGGGCAGTTACAGTTCAGAAACTGTGATTTTGACATTTTTGACAACCTAACCCATGTGCCTTCGGAGAAGCATTATTCATGACTCAGTGATGATATTCTTGCTTTGATTTCTGTTTATAATTAGGATTGAATTACATTTTTGATGTGTAATTATTTTTTCTATATATTAATGTTTTAGGTAAACAGGTCGAAAAAAAAAACAGTTGTGTAGAACTTTTTTGCCGGGTATATAATAAAATCATAGAACTTGAAAATATGCCAGTGTAACACAGTAATGGTTCTTGTATGTATTGTTTCTCATATTAGAAATTTACCTATATCATATAGGTAGGACCAGACGAGACTACAAATCTGATACATTTTCACAGCATATGAAAAACTGCGCAGAATTAGTAACAAGGAAGAATCACTTAGGACCCGGAACATAATTTTGACAAATACTTATACTAATGACTAGCCCAGTGCGATGACTGTCAAGTCGACCTGGTCAAAGTAAGCGTTAATTGCCGTCTGATGACTGCTTAAGTGCTCATGCATGTATGTGTCATTTCCGATGGTTAGTTATGAAACAGTGATTCTTCCGGGTAAAGGATCTGTATATAAACTTGGTTTGTTTTCTAATCGGCAGATAGAAATTAGCAAGCAATGGACTGGTGAGAGGGCAGAGTCAGACTGACTCTGTCCTGCCAGTTAGTCAGGATTTCACTCAGCTATGTTAGAGTAGAAATAAAGCAATTCGAACATCATCCGTGAGTTCTTGTCTTCTTGACTGTGTGACACCAGATTTAAAGTTAAATCAAAAAGTTAAAACTCACTATGATGTAACAAAATATTGCATCGTGGGTCTAAATCAACAAAACATCAAGTGAGGTTATGATAAGCGCATAATGAGTACATATCTGATATAAATGAACATACGTTTGAAACAAATGGGAATTTTTCATTCTTTCAGCATACTATTTACTATAAGAAATATTTAAATTTTCGTGATAAATGACCTTTAATTGGTTAGAGGTAGTCACGTGGAAATGTGCAGTAAGTATAAGTGCTTTTGTGTATATAACTTTGAGTCGCATTACGAAAACACGCCAAAACAAATACATTGTAACCTTTATCGCCGAAAAAATGAAAAAATTTAGATGAGAAATTGTGATATTTTTCTTATTTTTGTCCCCCAGGTATTAGACTTCCTGCCTTGCCGTGGCCCTGGGGGCTCAATTCCCACTGGGCACATTGCCGCTGTGGTCTCTGTGCCCACTGGGAAGAGCTAAAGGAAGTACCACCCGTTTGCCGTGGGTGGCGTCCTGTAAGCCGGAAGAAGGGATCCTGGAAGTTGAGGGTTACCTGAGGTGGCGGTGCTTCAGGTACCCAACACGCCTCTTTGGCCTGGCTTTTCGGTGTAGACGGGTGGCCGTGCGGTCCGGCACGGTCAATCGGCTGGTCACGCCGAGCCCTAGAGATACCGCTTTGCTTTCTCTTCAACTCTTTTTGTATCTTTCCTGATACCAACCATATGACCATTTACTTTACCCTTTTCTGACTTTTTATCTCTAGAAGGCGGTGGCTAAACGGATCAATCGTGTAGGTATTTTGTTTATACGAGTATATCACACGTGTATCTCTAACACCTGCGAGTTGGATAACCACTCCATTATGGTGTTCCCTTGTAGGGCTTCACGGAGGGCGGAGAGCACTTGGGACGAAACTAGGATTTTTTCCTTATGGCAAATGGAAAAAACATAACTGCAACCACGCACCTAACCGCAACGCAAATAAACGTAAAAAAGACGAGGATTCATCCTAATCGGATGAACACAGTCAAAAATCCAGTCAGCAGTCAAGTCAACAATCTAGTCAGCAGACTGCTGAACCAAACTGTTGGTTTTCTTTTGCTACAGCATTTCAGTGGTTTCTTGCTGTCGAGTCCTCACCGTTGTCTCACCTCTGTGGTTCTTTGATTTTTGTGTTCACGGAGATGTTGCACTGATGAGTTAGGAGGCCTTCATGCGGACTGAACAAATTATTTGTCTAAATCGCGACAGAAGTAAGGGCGATGATTGTGGCCATGTAAAATCGATTTAAGCCCCCCAGTGGAAATCTTCCACTGACCGTTCCAAGGGGGCTCTTCTGTGGCGGTTTATTTATGTTGTTGTTTGTTACTTACTGTGTGTATCACTTGTGTCATTTAATTTTGGATGGCCATATGGCCATTTTGTGGGAAAGTAACTGTCCTTATGGCCTTCCTTTGTTTAGGTTTCCATTATGGTCTGGTCGCTTAATGTTTGTATTTCTTTCCCTTTGGTGTCTTTTATGGGTGGAGTAAGTTAATTGTATCAATTCCTGATCTTTGTTTTACTTCTACTTTGACAATGTTCCGCGTTTCTTGGTCGTCACGTCGCTTGACGATACACGAACTGTATCAAGCCTTTCTCCCTTTGTTATCGAGAAATGTATTGTAGCCATAGCCGGACATCCAAGACTATAAAAGCACTCAAATCAGGTGACCTTCTCTTGGAACTCGAGAGAAAGCAGCAAGTTGTAAGCCTGCTCGCCACCAAAAAGCTCTTTGATCTTTCAGTAAAAATATCTCTTCACAACACACTAAATTCATCTAAGGGAGTGATTCGCAGTCCAGAACTGCGTCCTTGCACAGACGAAAAGATCATTGATAACCTGAAGGATCAAGGCGTAATTGGTGTTCGTAACATCAAAGTCCGTAGAAATGGTGAACTAAAACCAACAGCTACTTATGTGTTGACTTTTAATACACCAATTCTACCCAAGAAAATCAAAGTAGCATATCTTTCAATTAACGTAGAGGTATACATCCCAAACCCTCTTAGATGTTACGCTTGTCAGGCTTTTGGCCATCACGAAAGCAGATGTCAGAGAAAAAACTCTGTCCTAATTGTGGTGAAGAAAAGCATGTTGATAATCACCTCAACTGCAAAAATGAACCAAAAAGCGTAAATTGTGATGGCTAACATGCTGTTTTCTCCCGAGACTGTCCGGCTTGGAAAAAAGAAAAAGAAATACTCACCGTCAAATACCAAAGGGGGATAACATTCCCAGAAGCGCGGAAAATTGTCGAAGAGCGATACATAACACCAACCACCAGTTTCGCCAGCATCACAAAGGGTGCTAGTGTAAAATGTACCCGCTCCTCAACACAGACTACTGAATCATACATAGCTGAACTGAAAAGATATGGTGCATGGAGTAAACCCACTCCAGCACCACAAAGTTCAACCAATTTATCAAATGGCGCAATCCAGGTTGCTCCGGATCGGTCGACAGCGACCGTACCGAAGCCAGCGCCGAATGTAAAAGAGAAACCCGACTCAGGTCGAACTAATAAGGGATCGGAAGATCCGATCAAAAACATTATCTCAACGACAAACAGACAGACAACGTAAAAGGGAAAGAGACAATATAAAATTTCAGAACAGATTCGGATCTTTGAGTGACAGTGATATGGAGTTCGCTGAAACTCCATCATCACCAAGTGGCAATAACAGATCGAGGTCAGCAACACCATGCGCTGGTGGTAGCAGATCTATATCACCAATTGCAGCTCCAATATAGTTTCTAGTCTTAATCTCTTCATAAAATGGATTTAAATCACAAAATAATACAATGGAATTGTCGAGGTCTTAAATCAAATTATAATGAACTCTTATTACTGATTTCATTATTAAACTCATCGGTTTTTTGTTTGCAAGAAACTTTTTTAAAAACTGATGACAGCATTGATGTCAGGGGTTTCAATACATACAACTATATCTATTCTGATGGTAACAAACCATCTGGTGGCAGTTCAATTTTTGTAAAATCATGTTTACCACAAAGAGAGATCAAATTAAAAACAGACCTACACGCTATAGCAGTATCGGTTTCTCTGGATAAAGAAACTACAATTTGCTCTCTATATATCCCACCCTCATTTTCTTTAAAGCCCGAACACCTTGACTCATTGCTGAGTCAACTTCCATCGCCATATCTTTTAGTTGGCGACTTCAATGGTCACAATATTCCATGGGGCTGTAAAGATATAAATAACAGAGGAGCACTTGTCGAAGATTTTATTGCAAAGAGCGAGCTTTGCTTGATGAATGATAAATCTTATACTTACCTTCACCCTGCGACAGGTCATTTGTCTTCTTTAGATCTCTCTTTGTGTCACCCATCTCTCTTCTTGGACTATGACTGGTCTGTTCATAATAATCAGTGCGGAAGTGATCACTTCCCTGTTATAATTGAGAGCGTAAACGAATCAGATGAGGAGTGTAACCAGAAATGGAAAATGAATAAAGCCGACTGGGAATTATTCCGTAACTTATGTGAAGAAGAGTTATCAGTTGATCACTTAAATTAATCATCTGACATTGTTTCTGATTTCACAGATACACTAATTAATATATCAGAACAATGCATTCCAAAGACCTCCACAAATACTAAGAAAAGCAAGCCTTGGTTTAATAATGACTGTAAAGAAGCTATTCAAAAGCGCAAACGGGCTCTAAATAAGTTCTGCAAAAGTCCCACTTCAGAAAAGCTAAACGACGTAAAAGTTTTTACAGCTAAAGCTCGGCGAACAATCCGAGCTTCCAAACGAAAGTCATGAAGAGAATATGTCTCCAAATTGAACTACAAAACCCCCATTAAAAAGGTTTGGGATATGGCACGAAAAATTTCAGGAAAAACTAAGTCCCCTAGTTTTACACATTTAAATACTGGTTTTGACACAAAAGCTTCAACTAAAAAAGATATTTCAGATACTCTTGGTAGCACATTTTTGAGTAATTCATCACCGCGAAATTATTCTGATACTTTTAGAAATTTTCAAAAGGACCAAGAGAAAAGAAATCTAAACTTCAAATCCCACAATCACGAAGAATAAACAAACCTTTTAACTTATCCGAACTAGTGGAAGCCATTGAAAAAATCATACGATACAGCAATCGGCCCCGATGAAATTCATTATCAGATGCTTAAGCATCTGCCAAAAAGTTATCTTTAAACACTTTAAGATATCTTTAATAATATTTGGGACACTGGGGTCTGTCCTGAGAGCTGGCATTTCGCTACAGTTGTACCAATTCCAAAACCGGGGAAAGATCATGCAGAACCTACGAATAACCGACCGATTGCTTTGACAAGTTGTTTGTGTAAAACATTGGAGAGAATGATAAACAAGAGATTAGTCTGGTACTTAGAGTCCAACAACCTCATTTCAGAATATCAGTCAGGTTTTCGTTCGGAACGTAGTACCAACGACAATTTAATAAGACTAGAAACATTTATACGAGATGCATTTATTAACAAAGAACACGTAGTAGCTGTCGTTTTCGACTTGGAGAAAGCATATGATACCACATGGCGTTATGGAATATTGAGAGATCTCCATAACCTCGGCTTAAGGGGAAAACTTCCCAGTTTTATTCAAAGTTTTTTTAGGTGAGCGTGTATTTCAAGTCCGCGTGGGATCTACCCTGTCAGATCTCTATGCACAAGAGCAGGGTGTCCCACAAGGTAGTATTCTCTCAACTACGCTATTTAACATCAAAATAAATAATATTGTACGATGTTTGGACGACAAAACAGACTTTTCATTGTATGTTGATGATTTTTGTATATGTGACCGTTCAAAAAAACATGAAAACAATTGAACGAAAGTTATAACAAAATTTAAAACGAATAGAAGAATGGACTGATAAAAATGGTTTCAAGTTCTCCAAGTCGAAAACGCAGTGTGTTCATTTTTGTAAGCTACGGAAGAAACACGACCATCCTTCCCTGTTTTTATACGGATCACAAATTCCTGTTGTTGGAGAAGCCAAATTTCTCAAATATGACCAAAAGTTATCTTTTATTCCCCATATTAAATAACTTAAAGCGAAATGCTTAAAAGCTTTGAATCTTTTGAAAGTTTTAGCTCATTCAAGTTGGGGAGCAGATCGGTATACTTTATTACATCTTTACCGGTCTTTAATAAGATCTAAATTAGATTATGGGTCTGTTGTTCTGCCAGAAAGTCCTATTTAAAATCCTTGGATACTATCCATCACCAAGGCCTTCGTCTGGCTATGGGAGCTTTCCGTACTTCTCCCGTATTAAGCCTTTATGTAGAAGCAGGTGAACCATCTTTAACTTCGCGAAGAGAGAAACTTTCTCTTCAGTATGCTATTAGACTTGCTGCAAATCCATCTAACCCGGCATCCAAAATTTCATTTCCACCTCAATTTGTAGATAAGTATGAAACTAAACCCACAGCAATCAAACCTTTTGGATTACGTATTTTACCACTGCTAAAAAAATCAGATATCTACCTTAAAAATATTCAAAAACATGAAACCGCCGAAGTTCCATCTTGGTGTATTAAAAAACTTTTTATTCTGTTTGACTTACATGATGGCAAATGTTTCTAAAGATACGCACCAAACCTTGCGCCTTCCAGATGGTTCATCTATTTTTACAGCTGAAGCCAAAGCAATAGACCTAGCTTTAGATTTTATCAGTTCTTCATCATTTCAAAAAGCAATTGTATTTTCTGATTCACTTTCTGTGCTTAAGGCTTTAGACCATTCATCATCTAAAAATCCTCAAATACAAAAACTGATCGAAAAACACCATGAAATTTCTAAAACGCACCAAATCTTGTTTTGTTGGCTTCCGAGCCATATTGGCATTGTCGGCAACGAGTTTGCTGACAAGAAAGCAAAGGAATCGCTCAATCTTTATCCGTCTGTTTTTAAAATTCCTTTTAATAATTTTAAACCATTTATCAACAGATACATCTTGTCGGAATGGCAAGGCGAATGGGACCGTGCAAACTCCATGCCATTAAACCTGTCGTTGGAACAAGGTGCTCTCCTCCACAGTTTTCCAGGAAAGAGGATGTAGTATTAACACGACTGCACATTGGCCATACTAGAGTTTCTCATTCTTATATTTTAAATGGTGATGAACAGCCTTCCTGCGTAGGCTGTGATCAGCCATTCACTGTGAAACATATTTTAATTGAATGTGTAGACTTTTCACAGTCCCGTAACTTATACTTCAAAGCTGCCACTTTGCAACAATTATTTCAAGATGTACCTTTTGAAAATATTATTCAATTCTTAAAAGAAATTGGACTTTTTCATAAGATTTAACTGTTTAAGATTTTTATACATATCAAACTAACTTTTTTACTTTGAATATCCTCATTATTCTCAATGCCGTTAACCATTAACCGTTTGACGCTTATGACCCACAAAGAGGGTTGACGCGTCGTTAAACACGAAATCATCATCATCATCATTCTTATTTCTGTCCGAAATATAGAGTGTGGTACTCGATAGAACCGCCTCATCGAGGCGGTTCTAACGAGAACCCACAAACTATATTTTAGAGCATAAATTAGGAAAATAAGGTGTACCCCTGCAAACCCCAGTTTTACTATATAAAAGTGGGGTTCAATGGGGGTCAAAATTATATAGATGTGTTTTCCTGATGCTTGACACTGAGCGTCTATATGTTGTTCCCTCTAGCTATGTTTTGTTTATTTATGTCTGTTTATTTATTTATTCATTTTGCTTTTGTTTTTGATGAGTAAATAGCTATTTTGCTCTGCTTACAAGAAATTAAGTTGTGAGAACAAGATATTATTTGTGCAAACAAGACATTATGTTGTGAGAACAAGATAATATGTTGTGCGAACAAGATGATAAGTTTTATTAACAAAACACTATGTTGTGCGAACAAGATAATATGTTGTGCAAACAAGATGCTATGTTGGGCGAACAAGATATTATGTTTTGCAAACATAAAATAAGTTGTGCGAAAAAGTTATTATGTAGAGTTAACAAGATACTATGTTGTGCGATTAAGATATCATGTGCTGCGAACAAGATATTACGATGTGCATACAATATAATAATAATTGTACACACACGATATCTTAATCGCACAAGATGTTATCTTGAGCAGTCAACTCAAAAATAAAACAGGCATGTACCTATTGGATTTTCGTTACAGATCAGGAAGCAGAGACAGCTAAAGTCTATACAGGTAAGGGGTAGTATAAGTTTTAACTGGCAAATTGAGTGATGTACATTAAATAACTAAATGAAACAACGATTCAGAAAGATCAATAACTTTATCTGCAACATGTTAATGACAAACATTGGCAACCAGTTTACAAACCACGGCCTGTAACCTGTGAAGGAAGACTTTGCATAAATGTTAAAGAAATCGCTGTCTTTACGTCAGATTATTTCAAATGGCATAGACATGCGCAAATAAGACACTTTTTCCTGCCAGTAATGTGTTTGACTACCTCGAGCAGCACAACACTCCTGGCATCGCCGAGGCATGCTACGATCGAAGTTTTGAATAGTTTGTAAATTAGTGTTTCCCACTCATGTCTAAGGATGTTTGTGAGTTCCTAAAAAGTCATTGGTTGATAATCGCCCTGTGAGATATGCCTGTAAAGAATGTCCCACACATGCTACATTGGGTTTAAGTCCTGAGAACCTGCCGGCCAGTCCATTACTTCAATAGTCTCACGATTATGGAAATCCATGCACACTCTAGAAGTATAGGGACGCGCATTATCCTGCATCAGAATGAAATTGTCATCGATTGCCCCAGCGAAAGGCCTCACAATAGAATCTAGAATTTCATCTCGATAACGTAATGCAGTCAACGTACCTCCGTTTATACGGACAAGTCCGTTCAGCCTTCATAAGGAGTTCCAGCCCATACCATCACAGACCCCTCCATATCTGTCTGTCTCCACAATGTTGCAGTCCTCGTATCGTTCTCCGGGTCGTTTCCAGACTCGAACACGTCGATCACATGCACTCATGTGAAATCTGCTTTCATCCGTGAACAGTACTGAGCGCCAGTCTTGCAATCGCCAGTTCTGATATTCTTGGGCAAACACATATCGTCGTGCATGATGTTGACTGGTGAGAATAGGCCCTCTCGCCGGACGTCTAGCTCTCAGATCATCTTCATGTTATTAACCTGATACGTATTGTTTGATCGGATATCCTTTGACCAATTGCATGCTGGAAATCGATTTGTAGCCTTCTGGTCGTGTACTACCGAGTTCGTAGCGCTAGATTTCGATGATATTGATCTTCCCTTTGTGACGTCATGCAGTGTCGACCTTGCCTTTCTCGTCTAGTAAACTCGCCCGTCTCCTGGTAGCGTCTCCATAGCCTGGCAACAACACTTCTCGATACATCAAAGCGTTCAGCAACGATCCTTTGGATGTACCCACTTTCAAGAAAAGCGACAGCTTGAGCGACCTTAACTTCTTCCAACAACCGTCTAACACTATATGAAGCCTAAAATAACGCATTACCGAAGGATTGACATGTTTCTGACCCAAACTAAAATTTTGAACAGATCATCCCATACCGAATTATAGCCGTTTTATAGGGGTATCCATGCTGTAGCTCACATTCTTGCTTTGTACGTGAACCTTGCTTCTTGACGTTTGCATGAACATTGTTAAAAATATCACTTTTAAATAGTGCCTTTCCTTGAGTTTGAAAATTCCCATGCGGTGATGTTATACAGGCTTAAAAGTTTGCTCCTTTAACTGTTTTGAGCAGTGTAGTTTTGTATGGAAGAGGACGTTATTTTGAAACATAAGCAAATATATTGCGGAAGTAATAGTGAAGTTACAGATTTTTCAAATTGAAGTTTCACAATTTTATACCCGATATGTTTTTTCTTGTCCCTCCAACTATGAACATAAGCAAATGATTACTGAGACAAAGTACTATTATGAAAGTTTTAAACGAATTATACGAAATGTGCATGACAAATGAAATCCAGCCGTGAATAGTAAACAAATTCTTCGAATTGAACGCTTATCAGAACCTTAAAAACACCAAATGCTTGCTGACAAGAAGTCAAGGCATTGACCCGGAATCGATAAAACTCCCAACATCTCCCATCAGCGACACCAAAGGGAAAGAAATATGAACATATAATAACTAAACGATAATGAAAACATCACAAGGGGAAAGCCAAAACGACAGTTAACTGCCACAAAATGGCCTAACGGCTATACAAAATGAAAAGATATAGCAATACATCTTGCAAAGACAAACTATAACAAAAAGCGGCAGACGAACCGCCTAGGAAAGTGCAGTAAATAAGTATTTCACTGGGGGGCCGAGTCTTTTATTTGTTGAAAGCTAGACGTCCAGAATTATTTGTAATGTATAATAATTGTAAGCAGACAAGTATATCATGTTCAGAAAAATATTCGCCATTTACCCATTCATTGTTACCAAATGTGGTTAACATCTTCCAATAATTGAATTTTCGAGAAGCATAAAAATTCAATGTATTACATTAAGTAGTTTAGGTCGTAGTACCAAAGAGTTAATCCAAAATCGTTAATCCATAGACAAAATGGCAAATATCAATGTTCAGATCAACAGACATGGACTCCAGACGAGTGTAATCAGGCGTCCGCGGATATTAAGCGTTACTTTGTAAGCAAGCTTCGCCCACCATGCCCATCGACCTGAACGAAGAAAATGTGTAAATGCCGAGAAGGGTCTGTCCGAGATTTTGGAAGTCTTCCTATGACTTTCCATTGGCAAACATATCAGAAATAATTCTGGAAATGAACACAAATGATTTATATGTAACGAATTGTAGTTTTCCAATACAGTAGCAACTTGAAGTTTCAATACAAACGCAAACATTATGGTTCTATGCCTCTTTCATTTGCTACGGTTAAGCAATGAATATCAAAAAGTTATAATGTTTGTCTTCGGGAGCAATAAATATAGTAAATGTTAGGGGAGCATCACGAAAACACCCCATTATAATTTTGACCGCATCAAAATAGAAATGAAGGCAATGATCAGGAATCGATACAGTTTATCCACAGCTCCCATCAGAGACTCAAGGGAAACAAACAAAAAATGAAATAGCTAGAGCCTCATGGAAACATCAATAGCGGAATCCAAAAGGAAAGTTACTGTCCAACAAAATGGCCAATTGGCTATCCAAAACAAAAAGATATAAGCAATACACACACCCAAAGACAAACCATAACAAAACATAATCGCGACAGAAGAACCGCCTTGGAACGGTCAGTGAAAAGAATTTCACTTGGGGTGGGTGGGGGTACGTAAATCGATTTTGCGCGGCCGCTATCCTCGCCCTTACTTCCGTCGCGACTTAGACAAATAATTTGTTCAGTGCTGGTAGATGTATATTTTGTAATATTTTGTACAAATATGACAGCAAATATGGGCTTGTACAAATGTGATTCTGTGCCAGACGTCTGCCCGTTGGCCTCTTTTTGTGAAACCTTATACTTGTTATTGGCCTCTAAATACGATAGCAATTCTGTGCCAGAGCTTTACCTTTGGGCTGTTTTTTCTTTTTGTGTGTAAAAGCTTGTTATGGACCCCCTCTTTTCTTTTTGTGAAAGCTCATACTTGCTGTTGCATTATAAATGTAAAGGTCAATCTGCATTGTGGTTAGCTAATGGCTGTACTTCCGTGTTAGACCCTAAGCCTTTATCGTCTACGCCCAACGGCGTAGACAATATAGGTTATTTTTAACGTTCATTGATGTATGAACAACACCGGGTCACGAGAAAATTCATTAACTTTGCTCGTCACCGGAAAGCATGACATCACAATGATGCGAACTTGTCAAGCAAAGTTATCCGCCGATTATGCATTCATCAGGCAGTATGCATGTGTTATGTGCATATAATTTCAGTTTCTCCTGTTTCAAAAAGCGTACTCCAACATGTTTCTATCTTTTCAGGGAACGACGGTCTTCTTGTTTCAACAATATGTTTGGGTGTTCTGTTGTTCATTGCTCTGGTTACAACTGCGGCTCTATTATTTAGACTACGGCTTCTCCAGATAGGTATCGCGATATTTTGTGTTTTTATTTTTTATCATTGATATACGTGTATTTAATTAAAAAATCGTAGAAAGATAAAAATGAAATGAGAAGGCTATTTATCTGCGCTAGCCACGTAAGATAAGATTGACTAGGCGGACCTAATTAGGTGTTTTCAACATATGTCAAATTCGCAGAGTCCACCAGAAGATTCGGTAGAGTGCCTTTCGCATGCTTTCTGCAAGCGGACCAAATGGCCATATACGCCGCATTGTGTTGTTTGTGTTACAGTCGAATTCACATAATCGGGCGACTTGGTTTACCTTTTTTTAGTGGATCATTCCAAAGGCAGGTGCAAGCGATATCTCCCCCTAGTCAATCTTATCTGCGACTATTATACTAAGAACAAAACCATCACAAGATAAAGATATCCATACAAAGGCAATTGGGTCGATTGTTCGTAAGTGCAGGCTGGAAAAATGAACAGTGTCAGACTGTTTACATTTCATTTGACCCCTACACTCCTGTACTGTAAGCAAACACTGTAGACCCTGATCAGACACCGCGTTCTGTGGCGTTGTAAATTTTACCTTCGAAAAACGAAGATTTTAAGATGAAAAATTGTGATAGTATTCTTATTTCTGCTCGAAATATAGATTGTGGATACACGTTAGAACCGCCTCATCAAGGCGGTTCTAACGAGTACCCCCATGTATATTTTAGAGCAGAAATAAGAAAAATAAGATTTACCCCCATAAACCCCAGTTTTACTATAAGGTAGGGTTCAAGGGGTTAGAATTATGTAGGCGTGTTTTCGTGATGAAGATGGCTGTCAAAATAGAAATGGGAAAGCTATGATTCTAACTATCCTGAATCTTGATTTCACGCATTGCCTCAAACCAAGTTTAAGTTAAACCCTGCTGACAGTTCGAGATCTGGTTTAAGAAATCCTCGCCCTTAATTCCGTCGCGATTTAGACAAAAAAATTGTTCAGTCCGCATGAAGGCGTCCTAACTCATCAGTGCAACATCTCCGAGAACACAAAAATCAAACAACCACAGAGATGAAACAACGGTGAGGACTCGACAGCAAGAAACCACTGAAATGCTGGAGCAAAGGAAAACCAATTGTTAGACTCCGAATTCCCAGGTGGCCCCAATGCCTCCTACCAGGTTTTTGCGCAATAAGACTTAACATTCAGAAGCATATTTGATTTGCAGACTTTTAAGATGGCCTCCATGATGGCCATCTTGGATATCAGAACAGAACACTTTTAACGGTACCAAATCTCTATGTTGCACTAATGCCTCTCGTCATGTTCCTGCTCAATCCGACGTATGGTTAGAGGGTTGATGTCGCTTGAAGGAATTCAAGTGGTAGCCATGATGGATATCAGAATGCAACATTTTTAGAATTCTGAGTTTCCTTGTCACCGAAATGCCTCCCATCAAGTATCAGCCCAATCTGATTTTCAGTTCAGTAGATGACATTTAAAAAAATTAATTGTGGTTGCAAACTTGGATATCAGAAAGAAACGATTTCAAACAGGGTAAATGACTTTAGCCATTCTAAATTTTTACAGCAGTCATCGTGGGTATCGGAACAGAAAGTTTTAAGTGTTTTGGAAACTTCGCGGTGTTTCAATGCCTCCATTCCAGTTTTAACTTAATCCAGTTTTCGGAGATGCTTGTAGCAATATTCAATTTGGCCGCTATATCGTGCCCGTCTTGAATATCGGAACTGAACAATTTTAACAATTCTGAAGCTCACTGTTGCGCCGATGCCTCCCTTCTTTTGGTTCTGGAGGGGGCGTATTTTTTTTGTTTAAGTTTTATTATTTCAATCAAGCCGACCGTTAATCAGAGGCGGGCGAAAACCGGAGTACCTGAAGAAAATCCTCCGACCTTCTGTTGTAGTCACTTGCGTCTCACATGTTGCCCGAGCGAGGCGCGAACAACAACGAGGGCGCTTTTGCCCATTAGGCTAAAATGGCCCGTTGAACAGATGTTACTTTAATACTCTTCTTCTTTGGTGGCCATCTTGGGTATCGAAATGAAACTATTTTAGCAACACTGAATCTCTTTTCTGCCCCGATGCCCCACTACAAGTTTCAGCTCAATCGGACTTTCAATTCAGGAGAAGATGTCGTTTGAGCCCTTTTAAGATGGCTGCCATGGCATAATTGCAGCTCATGACAGAAGCATACTGAGTGCAAAAAGCAATCTTGAGAACTCAAAATCTGGCATCAGACCTCAAGAACGACCAAATTGATTGATATATATAAAAGAGAATGTCTCCAAAAATGGAAAATATAGCTTAAAAATATTATGTGTGAATTTATACAGTCATGAATCAGGGTTCCAAGGCGGTTCTTCTGTAGCGGTTTATTTTTGTTATGGTTTGTCTTTATGTGCTTGTGTCGCTTATACTATTTTATTTTGGATAGCCTATAGGCCATTTTGTGGGAAAGTGACTGGCCTTTTGGCTTTCCGCTATTGATGTTTCCATTAGTGTCTGTTGTTTCATGTTTGTTTTTCTTTCCCTTTGGTGTCTCTGATGGGAGCTGTGGGTGAATTGTACCGATTCCTGATCATTGTCACAGCTTCTTCAAAGCAGAAAAAAAGGTTAAGCATGGAATAAGTTTTCAAAACATGTTTAACGTCACAGGAATATGCGGCGGCTGTCTACAGTCTCCATACCGTCATCCTTGCCAGTTTTATATTTCTTTGAGATGGATGATCGCGGAATTTTAAAAATATTTCAGGGTGAATTATCAGACCCGATTTGTTGAATTTGGCTAGCCTGACCCAGAAGAAACTTGGACACTCCACAGTTTTACTTCTTTGTTGCTGTCTTGGCTCACAACAATTACCTATATACAGAAC